>JXSR01S009893.1:5769-31832 GCA_000969725.1 Ophiothrix spiculata
AGTTTCTGGTTTGTTGTATTCCCGGTAGGCAGAGTCAATTCTAAACATTGAAATAATGTTGTTCTAAAACATGTCAAACTAAAACCACAACTTTTCAATCTTTTTATTGCTAATATGTGCACATGGATTAATATTTGACACAAAGTCAATCAAAATATGAGAACTGTAAGATATAAATGAAATGTGTATAATGTAACACAAAAATATAATGTGAAGTGATGGTATATAGGGAGAGTTTATCCCTGTTCCCGGTTGGTTGAAGTTGATGGGATTGAAAATAATACGAAATGGACGGTGGGGGGATTACCGTCAACAGAAAATGGAAGTTGGAGTAAAATATTTAAAATCTGTCCCATTTGATAAGGTGAGATTGCACGTTTTGATGGAAAAACATACTCGACTTGTTATATCAATGAAAATGTGTCTAAAATTGCATGGTTCAACATGGCAAACACGTGCCACTGCTCATAAATTTAGTCAGTAAACCGAATATTCCTTGGTGCTGAAAATAGATTGAATTTAGTTCTTCATAAGGTCCTGTTTCATGTTATATTTGGAAGGTGACTCATCTTTCTATGGTAGGTAGTTAACCCTTATTGTGCCTCATTTCAGTCAATTTAGCAATACAAGTTGAGAATTGGGTCAAGTACATTATTTACAATATAAACTTGTTAGGGTTTATCTGCCCATTTGTAATGGGTGGGGTTAGGTGGATAATCAAAGGATCTCCTTGAGGAGGAAGGAAAGGGAAGGCGAAAGGAAAAAGTACTTGATTCAGGACTGTAACCAAGCAAGAAAATCTGCAACGGAGATTTACAATATCCATAAAATAGCCTATTGTGAATCTAGGCCCAAAAATGTTGGTTTCTAAGACATACCGTAGAGTGCCGGTATATGGCACGATGTGTTTGTTTCAGAACATGACATTTACCACAAAACCAACATATAAATTAACAGATATGATTGGCTAAACAGATGCTAAAATATAAGTTGCATTCGCCTTAAATCAGAATTGATAATTTGTCACAATATATCAACCACATTGTCACAATGAAGGAAAACAGAAACCGAAAAAAATTGCCGGTGAAAGGTCCTGATATTTATAATTAATACAATATTTTTTAAAATCTATCTTGGTTAGATCTAAATATTCTCATACGGCATGTCCTTTAGGGCAATTTCTTTAATCAATTTAATCAACATCACTTGAAGCTAGACTCTAGCCCATGGTACACATTGTACAACCCACTAGGACTAACATGTGTCAAAGACCACTGTTGGTAGATGCCCAGCTAGGCAAGTTGGTGAACTACACACATACACTTTGCAGGTGATTCAGTCCTCCAAATGACCTTTAACTGGGTTTAGTTATCATGGCTAGATCTAAACATCTTCCAGATGACAGGTATGGTTTCTTTTATGGAAGTCTTTGTAGCTCCAATCGACGGGGACAGCAACAAATTCAGCATACGTGACAGTAAACATGACTTCAAAGTTTGAATCTAGCACGATGACTCTTCAAACTTGGATTGACTTAGCACTAGCTCTTTAACGTTGCAGTCGTCTCAAGCTGAAATTAGACCATATAGGGGCCTACAACTACACATTGCATTAAGACGGAATGCAATAGAGCTAAACAATCCTCTAAAATTCAAAATGTCTTGCTTCCATGGAAAA
Organism: Ophiothrix spiculata; assembly: GCA_000969725.1. Taxonomy (NCBI): domain Eukaryota; kingdom Metazoa; phylum Echinodermata; class Ophiuroidea; order Amphilepidida; family Ophiotrichidae; genus Ophiothrix; species Ophiothrix spiculata. Next base: position 7,447 of record JXSR01S009893.1, read on the forward strand.
ATAAAGTTTATCACTGTATTATTAAATTACCAAATGAGCAAGTGAAACAGAAGTATCTCCCTTATTAAGTACCAATTAGATGGTTGATCTAGATTATTTTAAAAATGCTCGAAATTATAAAGGTCTTATTTCATGCTTTTCTTCATCACATTGCCGATAAGTTTCACAACATACCGTAAAGTGCAAGTATATGGCATGCTTTTCCAGTTTATGTCTTGCTTCATCGTGACTCAAATGATTATCAATTCTGATTTAAGACGAATGTAACTTACATTTTAGCCTCTGTTTAGCCAATCATATCTGTTGGTTTTGTGATAAATGTCATGTTTTGAAGAAAAACATGACGTGCCATATACTGCCACTCTACGGTATGGGACTTTAAAGCCAGAAAAGCAATGTCTTCACAATCAGTTAAACTGCATATGAATGCATCATAAAGCATAAAAGAGGCCAGTTCTGCATCAAAATACACCTGAGTGGAAACCATTGCTGTAGATAGATTTGATATAGATTAATTCCGTCATAATAGCCCATAACACATCTACCTATCCTGTATGCTGTACCTGGTACCTACAGTCGGTGCACCAATTGAGTTAAGTGCTTCAGACAGCGTTGAGTTCCACACCATTTACAGTCCGCTATCCTGTTTATGACACCCCAGTGAAATTGTTGGCTTGTTGTAAGAGGCTTATTTTGTCATACACCTGTTAACATCTGTGTGTGAATCAGGAGGTAAAACTGGGCCCATTTTGAATAGATTCCACAGGTGTGGCATAGTTGGAACAAATTGTTTTCCTTGAAATTAGGTCTCAATCAAGTTGTGAATGCCCTTATCATCATTTAAGAAATATGATTGGATATTTGGCAGTGCTGCAAGTCCTCGGCGATCAGAAACGACCTTGCCCATCGCAGAAACGACCTTGCCCATCGGCTCAGAGTCAACTATCTTGGTTGAGTACCAAGTTTGCAGTTAACCAGCTACCAGCATAGCTAGAGACAGTGTTTGCATTGCATAACCATTGCAATGCATATTATAATGGAAACCATTGTAATGGAAATGTCATCAAAAGTATCGTATGTGACTCGTCATATCGAAAGGTACCTTAAGGGTCCCAAAATGAAAATTGAATTTTTGGTCCCATCTGAAAGATCATATTTTAAGCTTTAAAATGACACCTTGTTTTTGGTTATTGAATGTTCGATTGAAAAGTTACATCCAAATTGGTAAAAGGCTTCGGGCTGATTCAGAAAACTATAGTTCTGAGAAAATCGAGTTTTAAGTTTCTGTATTGGTAAAACTTGAATGGAGAAAGGATTTTTATCTCGGTTTTTAAAACATTTGTCTTATGTTTTGGATGCTGGAACCTGATGAATAAGATGGATTACATTTCAAAGGTAATGTTTCTGATGAAATTTGAAATTCAAAATTGGACGTGACTTTTGACTATGCTCAGCTCCAACTACAGGATTGAAAGATGTTCTAGTTCTGGAAAAAGGAGTGTGATTTGAATTACTACATAAATAATCATTCTCATGTAAAACATAAGTTCCTCAGGTAATTTTTTTGATAAATATAATCCTCCTTAAAGTCAATAACAAGGAAGTGTGTCTTAGCATTAAATGAGAACAGGGGGATGGGATGCATGGGAGGATTAATGTTAGGAAAGAAGTCATCAAACTGATGGCTAGGCATCTAGGTTAAGCTTAACCAGGTGATCAAATATTTACAACTTTGTGGGGTTGATGTATGTGTAGGTATTCCTCAATTTAATGTCATTGATTTCATGATGGAGTCAATGAAATAATACCAGGGTTGGGTTTAAATGTCAAAAGTGCTGTTTAAAGTGAATCACTTCAGCTATGACCAAAACTTAAACAAATGCTTATTGCAACTTTAGCTAGTGTTTTCTGAACATCTTTTAAGTGATATTTGAACTTTATGCAAGATCAAAACTGTTTGTTTAGGCAGTCAAGTAAGCACATTACAATAAGCAAGGCAATTGCTTACCGTCCGGTCTTGAGTTGAGTCCCAGTGGCGCCTTAATTGAGTGTGCTTTAATTCCCATGGACAAGGAACTAACTGCTAATTGTGTCATAAAAACCTATATGAAATGCTGGGTGCTGATTGTTTAAATGTGGTCAATGTGATAAGGTTCAGCACTCAAACCACAAGGCTGCAGCAGAATCTGCAGTCAAGTTAACTCAAATGATAAGGCGCTTGTTTACGGCGCGGAAGGTCCTGAGTTCAAACCCTGCTAGTGCCACAAGTTAAAAGAGTGCTTGAAACTCACTTGGACAAGGAACTAACTGCTAATTGTTTTGTGGAAACCCATACGAAATTTGGGAAGCAGTGAATTCATATGTTGATCAAGGTTCAGCACCCTTAGAGTTTGCTGCAGAACGTAAAATGATGCTTAATGTGGGATGGAGTTTACTTGGGCCACAGTGGTCAGCAAACATCTGAAAAGTGTGCTGAGGCTTGGGATTACAAATCAGGAGGCATAGCGCACCATAAACCCCCTGTATTTATTTATCTGAAATAGTGCCAGCTGAAATGGAGCTTACTTGGACTGCATTTGTCATTGAACACCTGTAAAGAATGCCAAGGCCACATGGAATTTCATATCAGGGAGCCTGAATTTGAATTATCTCAAGTTGCTTGCATAAGTGACATAACAAAAAACTTCTAGGTTGAAACTGTCACCAATTATCTGTTAGAATTGATGGAATAATTGATTGAATACTGACTTTAACTGCCCGTAATGAACTCGTTTTGTTCCCAACCTGGTTTTCCATTTTTGGTCGTACAAGAAAATTAAAAGACAATAAATGAATAGCTACAAACTATTTATGACGTAAGTGTCGTCTCAAGATACGATGTCATGGACCTGGTTAAGCTTCTGAGATATTAGCAGACCTATTTATTGATTTCCCAATTGGTTACATTCCTAGCCAATTAATGCCAATAATACCCATGCATGACTATCTGTGAAATCTTGGACATCTTAAGCTTCTGAATTAAGTGATTCCTATTGGACTGCATCATGACCGCCCCACTTATGGAGTTCATGCTGTTTATGTTTTACATCAGAGTGGCATTTTTCTTCTTCAAGTTTCCTTTTATGCATTCTCTTTGTTTTTGTCTTTTCCTGTTCTTCGTCTTATCTTGATAGTTTTTGTGCATATTTGCAGGGACTTTTACTTTGTTATATAGAGCAAAATGTATCTGCTCTTTGGATTATCTCTTGCACTTAATTGCATCTTTATGTTTCAAATTAATGCTAGAGTGCAAAAGCCTGGCTTATCTCTTGAAATATCCCATTATTATCTTTTAACAGAATCTGGAATCAAATATCTTCTGAAATCATCTTAAGTCACGATGACTATGTTTGAGTTGATTTGCTTGGGGATTTTTGTAGTACTGATTTTTCTTCTAGAAACAACCATTATTCGGTGCTCTTGAGCCACAGTAGGGATAAGCCAACTTGGATACACACAATTCAGTTTCATATCAAACATTCTTAATCATCTATGCATCTCTGTAGAAACATTAGCTTCATCAGTAAAACTGTTATGTTTTGCAGTATTTATTGTTTTCACACTAGATGATGATAGGCCTTGGAATGTAGCAAAAGGTCCACATTTTGCTAGATGTACCAAAATAGGGTTTTGTGAGGTACAGAATAGCAGTCTTGCACCCTTTAAATTACATATACATTACCCCTGGTTGCAGGCTTGACTGGGATGCTGGTATAAATGTAACATATCAAATGTTTTATTCTTAGAGAATGGTTCTTTCTGGCTCTCTGGAGATCGGGAGTCATGGCTCTCTCTGGAGATCGGGAGTCATGGTTCTCTCTGAAGATCGGGAGTCAAATCCAAACAAGTTCCATGAGCTTTCCATTTGCCTTTTCAGCAACTATTAAGTCAGGGGTAATGCTTTGAGCTACAATTAGTTATGCAGTCAATCAACGTTTCAAAGTCAGAAAATCTACCACTGAAGTTATCTTGACTATCAAAGCCTATGCATTACAGTGCCATGCAGTGAACAGAGTATGAAGTAATTGTTTAAGCCTTATGAGACTATTATACTCAACAAAAATCAATTGGGATATTTCAGTGGTTAATTTTGCACATAATGTAAAAGAAATAAAGCATTCATTTATGAAAGAACAAAATGTTTTAAGATTCCAGGTTTGTATTTATTGTTGTACAACCTTTTGTTGATTTTCATATAATGCAACATTATAGAGTTGATGTCAGGAATGTCAATTTTGAGTTGTAGGACAATATGTAGAAATCTCTGGAAATACATGACCAATAATGACAGGCTTTTGATGGAACATGTAGCATTTTTAATGTAAAATTGAAATTGAAAATTGACTTTCCCTTGATAAGTTGGAAGTACAGTAATGTTGGATTCAGTGTTTCATAGAATTGAAAAGGTATACTTTAGGTCCCATCAAAAATATACCCTAAACCTAACCCTAACCCTACACCCTAACCCTAAATTAAACCTAACGTAGCCTAACACTATAGAATTTAACTGATGTCAATCAATACTAGACTTTTACACATGCTTTTAACCCTAACATTTTTTAGCACCTGTTCATTTAAAAACAAAATCGAATTTGAACCATTTGTCAGTCCATGATGTATTTAGACTTAGGTGATGTTCTTGATTTTATGGAATGGGATTTTGTGAGGTGCAGTGGTGTTAGGATTAAATATAAACTGATTCACACATAAACAACATATTTAAGAGACCAGCATTGTGTTATGTTGCCCAATTAACTGATGTAACTCTTGGATGCAAGAAAAAAAATGAAACTACTGCCATGGATGGCTGACAGCAAAGTTGGCTGCATGCCACATGAAAATCCTGATGGAAGCTCCTCCAGTCAGATAGTATTAGTCACGATAAAGATGTGAGAAAATTGTCTCCAAATGATGGCTGCTTTTCTCGCTTATCGAAAACACTTTTTACTGGCCTTGTTCAGGAAATTATTGAGTTAATTTGTTGAAATATGACAGGAAAATGGTTTGGGGTGATACATAGGTCTGAATTTGTACTTTTGAGTGCATGGAAATCTGGATATATCTAGGTTGTCCCAGATAATCAAATTCAGCAGCAAATTTTGCTTGTTGAAGTGAATTTGAATGATACAGCTTTTCACAAATGACATTTATGGCATTCAGACAAAAACGAGTCTTTATGGATGATAGTTGTAGTTTTTTTAAAGCTGATTATTGCCAGGGTTGACTCCTTAGTTAGTTTGAAATACAATATTTGGGGGTCTGTAAAATTCACCTTGTCTTATCAGGACTTTGTATTATCCAACTCATTTAACATGTTCTTGTTTTTATTATCCTTTTGAGGATGCATTAAAATGGCAACAATGTACATATGTATGTGGTAATTTAAAAAATTTGATATGCACTACATGAAATCCTCTTTGTAACAAAATCCGAAATATATAGATTCCTGTCATAGAGAAGTATTTTCAACTTCGGATTTCTGTTGCACTTTATTATTTTTATGGCCATTAAAAAGAACTTGAATTCTCTGTCCCCAGCAACTTCATTGAGTATCCACTTTATTCTCAGCAAAAATCCAATGAAATTGATATTCAAAACTTCAAAAATAAACTGTGAAGTATATGAAAATAGTTTAGAATGTTATGCTCATTAGAACTCAAAACCATATATAGATTTACTTCCAATTCCATCACTGAAGGGATAAAAATGAATTTCAAAAAGTACCATTATAAGACCTGACCTTTTCTTGAATTAGAACAGATTTGGTGAGCTTTAGATGTCAGACATTATACTCTGCTACAATACTTCACTTTTCAAAATGAATCAATGCTTTGTATTTGTTTTATATCTTACAGTACCCATTGACTGCCGAGACGATTACAGCTGGTGTTATCTAGTACCGCAACATCGTATGTGTACACATAAATTCTACGGAACCAAATGCTGCTATTCTTGTCACTACAGACGCAGCTGATCAGGGTTTATGGTAGTATTAATTGTTTCTTGTGCCATTATCGTGTGTACACATCAACTAGAAAGTACTTCAATTGATTAACCAAGTGCTATATATAGGAGGCACATGTGCCAAGTTTACAAATGAAATGTGCCAATAGTCATGCTGTCCCTTCCGTGTCCCTTATAATGCTAGTTTTATACACCTGTCCTTTTGCAGATTATATGGCTTTGTTGTCTGTTTGGTAAGACAATTCTGTTTGGCCGATACAATATATAAAGCTTATCATTTCTTGATGCTATGACAACCAAGTGACAAGTTTCAACAAAAAGATGACATCATAGCGACATAACTGCAAAATGACAAGTGTGTAAAGCCAGCATGAAGGACAATTTAAGGTTTTACCAATGCGTCAGTGTACTTTTTAGCCCAAGATATACTAGCAAGACGCAGCTAATGTCTGGTTTGATTTTAGACGCTACGAAGACACACGAAAACATGTAGGACACTAAGATCTTACCAATGTGTCGGTGCACTTTTTAACCCAAGATATACTAGCAAGACACATCTAATGTCTGGTTTGATTTTAGACGCTACGAAGACACAAGGCGATAGCATTCTTTTCGGTTAGGATCTAGCTAAATGCTAGCTGCCTCTGGTACATTCAGAGGCCAGCAATTCTATGCCTACTGATCAAGCCTTGAATTTTGTATTTTGAGGGGCACTAAATTCAAGGCCATTGTACAAGGGCACCTGGGGCCATGTACACTTAAGAATGCTTAGCATTGCAGATTTTGAATGGGTTGAATGGCGAGTATACAATTAGAGTAATAGACCTATTCGTGGTTGGTCCACATTTTGTCCATTGGCTTGGGATAGGAGTTCATGGCCCTGGTATAATCATGGAGCAGATAGAATGTAGTCACATGTACACAGCCTAGATGATGCAAAATGATTGTACTGATTTATGTTTCAAAATATAGTAGGCTGCATGTAGGCTGTTGCCTAATCAGAGTCAACTTTTCCTAATATATGATTGCCTTAAAATTGAGGACCCTAGAACTAAAAGGGGGTTAAGTCACAAATTCTTGAAAATTGAGTTGTGTCAATTTTCTGCTACAGAATTCTCATTACTACATTCTGTACAAGTTTTGTAGTATTTTGATGATCAGAGCATGTGTAAGAGTCACTGCAAGATACAGCAATACCATTCAAGACAACACAAATGATATGATTGTTTGTGCCATTTTCTCACTTTGTACTCAATGTGATGTGACTTAACCCCTTTATGGTTCTAGGGTCCTCAATTGCTTTTTAGAGTGATTCATAATGGTGGCATTTCTGATCAAAATCTATGAAATCAACCAGTCATGTCAAAATATAGGGAAAAAGTGTACTACATGATGGTGTACTATATGTTGAATCAAATGATTACTGGTTGTCAGTAGGAATAGCAGTGCCAGTCAGTTTGGGAGGGGGTAACTATGGCACCTAACACTTGATTTTTTTCAGGTGTGGTTCACCGAAGCATATCATTTTCAATCCATTATATTTTGTAATTGTGTTTTAGCTATGTTTCACATGATATCAACATTTTTAAAAATCAGTGAGCTATTACTTAGCAGCCATAGGTTGATACCCTAGCCAACCCCCCTCAGAAGTGCAGGGTACTTTACACAGTTAAGTGTTAAAAACCCAGTAGTTTGTTGACAGTCCAAAAAGTATGGACAGTTAAAAGCGTGTCTGGGTATTGAGGCTTCCTCAAGGTGCTTCATAAATTGTTTTTATTTGAATGTCATATGGTAATCAACCATTCTCATCCATTGTACTAATGTAGTTATTTATGTAAGGTATAATCAATATATTATCATGCATTCATGTCAAAATGGTGCTATTTTCATATTTAGTCTTTCTACATTTCTTGCTGGAAATAGGTTAATTTCAAGCCTGTATAAACGGTTCCCATGGCTACCTTTTGTGAACTTCTACAACAGGTAAAAATGGAAACCAGCAAATTTTTATTCAGAATGTAATTAGAGGTCCTGATATTTTTTGACTTTAGCAAAGTCTTAAAGGAGCATGGTCCGATTGCATCAACTTTTTTTCAAACTTTTTGAGATTTTGGTACCAAAATATTGTTCATTTTTTCTCATAACCCATGTGAAATTTCAAGCTGAGCTATGTTCTGTTTTGGAGATATGTATGAAAATGTGCCTAATTATGGTAACCATAATTAATTTTGCACAGTAACGTATAGGCGTCTCTGAAATACAAAATTGCACGCCATTAAATCAAAACGGTTTAACTGATTCAGCTGAAATTTGAAACTTGAACTTCTTTCAGGGTCATCTTTCATATGACATTGAAAAGAACATTTTGAAAAATTGGACCGAGCTCCTTTTTAATCATTGTCAAATCACAGTAAAAATGGAGGGATCAGGATCTTTTTTCATGAATTACTGCCCATCTCTAGTTAATTAATAGGGTTATAGGTGTTTCACAGATTAAGGCCCTGAATGTCAATTTGTATCTGGTCAATTTGTCATAATAATGGATTAATGAAATGAATTGCAAAATTATTTTGCATATGAATTTTGTGTTATTCTGCTTGCAGGAGTCAAGTCACATTTACTAATGTGAGGGCGATGTCTTGTATTTATTCAAATGTTGGATCTACAAAATTATGTATTTTCTAGGTGGTTGTATGTTCTGAACTTTTGACTTTATGTTTGTATGAAATGTACAGGCATATGACTGTTTCAAATATTTCGGAACACTGCAGACAAAAAGGTTGATTATTGAAACAGTTTAAAAACAGGCTGTAAGAAAGTTCATGAAAATCTTGATGACAAAGTGTCCGCAATTCCCAAAATAAAATCCTTGTCAGAATCAAAAATCTCGAAAAAAAAAAGGCTTGTCAGTATCTATTTCATAAATCAATGTATTTCAGAATATCAATTGTACATTTAAGGTTTTTTTTCAGCATTGTATTTGGATCGATTGTTCATTGTATTTCCCTACCTCGCTACGTACATTATGTATTCAGTAGAACAAATGATAGATAGTCGAAAGTTGATTATTTCTGCAAATTCGTACAAAAATTTTCATTTGCAATATTGCAACCACCATTAATTCTATTGAAATAAAATTTGAAAAGGAATTCTTTTAAACCCCTTTTTGCAATTTTCACAAATCTCTGCTGTTCTTAAAAACACCCTTGGATAATTCTTCTGGTAGTGTATGCTTACTGCAATTGCAGGTAAATGTTCTGGGTTACACTTAGCGAGGAGGTGTGTATCTTGCAAAAAATGCACACATTTGTGCACAATTGTTGCAGAATGCGGCTTCACTCACAAGGGTGTTCACAGGCCAATATTTATTTAGAAGATTCTTTAGTGCTAGCTGTGCTGAATTAACACATTTGAAAATGCATATTTAACCATTCTGGTGCTAATCTTGTCAAAAAAAAAAAGTTTGTTATAACTTAAATAATTTCAAACCCATCATTCTTTAAACCTAATGTTGAAGATTTTTTTTTCTGAAATATTAAATAAATTTTAGTTAAAAATTTAATCAGTTAAGAATAAGAGACGGGGTATATACACAAGCACCGTATCACTGCCAGGCGGCGCCCACCCCACGACTTGTTGCTTGACTTCGGATTGGGATGCAAGAGATACCGGACTCAAATTATGCAGTATATGCATATGTGACCCGTCATATCGAAAGATACATTAAGGTCGGCATAGTAAATTACAAGATACGGGCCATTGAAGCTGAGCTGATTTTCTCAGAACTATATTTTTCGGAATCAACCAAATGCTTTTTACCAATTTGGGTGTAACTTCGCAACCGAACATCCAATAAGCAAAAGCAATGTGTCATTTTAAAGCTTAAAATCTAGCTTTCAGATGAGATCAAAAAAAACATTCTGATTTTGGGACCCTTAAGGTACCTTTCGATATGACGGGTCACATATAATTACTATACAGACTATAATAAAGACATGTATAGGCTGCAGTGTTAAGTGTAAGCATTCTGTAATACTGGTTTGGTATTAAAAATAATGTGCAAAAATTGTAACATTATCTTGTAAATTCGAGACATATTGAAAACAATTTTTTGGTGTTAAAAGACGGGTTGATAGGTGGCTAGACATCTGCTTGTCTGGCAGAGGCTGCTCTGGGGTGATGCTCCCTGCAAGATTGTTGAAATCATGTCAAATAATCATTTCCTCCTTTGATTTTAACTAATTTAGTCCCCCACAGCAGGATGGTTGATTTTTAACAGTTTAGACTGAACTCTATACACCTTGAAGTGTGCAACAAGCAATCAGACTCTGTAACAAGACCCATAGCATATTCATTGTATTGAACAACATATGTGTCCCGCCGCGACAAAAGGGTGCAGTTGTCGGCTCCTACATGTTGCTCATTGTAGCATATCTGATGCATACAAATAGCATACATCAGATATGCTACAAGGAGCAACATGTACGAGCCGACAACTGCACCCTTTTGCAGCGGCGGTCCACATATGAACTGGTGGTTTTGTATCATGAAAGAGACTAGTAATGATTGATTCAGAGTGAATAAGACCAAATCACTGTGTATTGATTTTTTTGTACATGAATCGTTCATGATTTTGGTATCATTTTTGGCTAATTTTGTTTCTTATTACATGGACAAACATTGAAAATAAGTTCATTTGAATATTCAGCAAGATTTCTTACGGGGTTATGATTCGAAATGTACGGACTAATTTACTTCGCTGTATGGTCATATTGGTTCATGTGCGATAATCGGCAGCTTGTTGCATACTTCAAGATTTATAAATGAATCTTTTATTTTCTTGCAGGTCGGTTTTTAAATTCGACTTTGTTTCAGAACAAAATGATGGGAAAGAATTCAAAATTGACCAAACTGATATTTATATTTTTAATTTAAGCTCATGATTAATTTCATGCAATGTAATTATGTACAAATTGCAATGCTAGGTACTATATTAATATATGCTAACAATTATAGCGGTCTGAAATCTTTAGAAATTATTAACAAAATAGAGAGTCTATTGGTATTGTGAAAATTAAGCTATATTTATTATTAAATTCTAGATTTCAGTAATTGTATTGTGACAACAATAATTTTTTCATAAGCAACCAGCGCTGTTGTATTTCAAAGGCCTAGACAATAGTTTTTTACTAGCTACCAAATATTTGGTGACACAAGTCTTCATTGTTACATTAATTCCAATGCATTTTCTTATCAATAATGGAGGCTTGGTGTTGTAAACCATCAAATGTTGACATCACATCCAAAATAAGGTCGTGTTGATTTTTCATTACCAAGCTTCCGTTATAATTAGTAAATACATTGGAATTATATTAGATAAAAAGATTTGTTACACTAAATATTTGGTAGCTTGTGACAACTATTCAGTATTGAAGTGTTACGTGTAATCCAATTATCACCCGTACAACTGGATCACACTTTCTTGTTTTGGACCATCATCGAAATGATCACCACACAAAAGGATTGCACTATAAACTGTTTTCAGGGAATGTGTATGATCCAGTAACTTGGTGAGTTGCATAATAACTTCGATACTGAATAGATAGGCTTTAATTGTATGGAATCTACAATGTATTTAAATTGTTTGTGTATTCAGTGATCAATTCATGGTTAATGTTACACTGTTGCTAGAAGTGCAACTTTTTTGGGCTGTTGCATGCTTGGTGCCATATTTAAATTGTTAAATGATTTTATAGGTGTACAGTGGAACCTCGTTAACACAAAATCTGTTAGCACAAAAACCCTTATAACACAAAATGGTTTTTTGGTCCCAATTATGAATTTTCGATGTGGATTCAGTTGGATAACACAAAATCCTGATAACACAAACTAAAATCATCGTCCCCAATGCTTTTGTGTTAACAAGGTTCTACTGTATATTTAAAAATCAAATGGACATAAATGGTTATCTTTGATATCATACTTTAGTGACTATGAGACTTTTTATGATCCAATCAAGTTTATTTAGAAATTTTGGTTTGGACAGTTGCGCTTCCTCAGATGCAATCCAGGCTGAAATCAAAAGTTGCTTTTAATTTGATGTTATTGTAACACATCTCTGTATATAACTCATTTGTTTTAACCATGTTTGTATTATGTAAGATAATTTGCAGATGTATATAATACTTTCTTATAATATTTATGTCGTAAAATGTAAGATTACATCATTTTGTCAGATCATGTTGAAGGACAATTGTATGGCAGGCCTTTTGAGAGTTACATCAAAAGTTTGCAACAATTGTAAGGTTTTTCAAATATGTGTCAATCACCTTTATAACCAACCACTTTTGGTAGTATATTTTGCAAACAGATTGTTAAGTCATTTTTAAAGTACAGTTGAAGATGTATAATTATTTGGGGTACTCCATATGGATCATCAAATCTAGATGCATCTAGATTAATGTACATTTCCAAAGTGCAGATTGTGTTGACACAATCGTGAGTTAATCTGACTACTAAGGCTGGATGTATTGACACCCTGCCCAGGAGTGTTCGTATAAGTGGAAATACCACAACTATGGCTATGCATATGTGCACACGCAGTCACTTTCGCTTGTGTGATCATTTGCTCCAATCCAGTTTAATCTAAGTGGATCTAGATGTGCAAAGAATGAATTGATTTGCCAGTGTGGAGAGTCCCAGTGTAATTACTGTTTTACTCTATATTACATTAAATAGGTTTTCATTATTGTTAGACCTTTTGAAAAAGCTATTTTTTACTGAAAGGGAAGAAAATAAAAATTCTAGGAGTGGAATCACTATTAATGAAGTCATTAAATTTCCTACAAGTCATGAAATTTTGAACGCAACAAATATGTGGAGTAAACAAGCGTATCACCTTGCATATTTCGACTTTTATTTTTAAGTTTCTTTTCACTCAATTGCTGTATTGAATCACCAATCAAGATACGTGCAGTCGCACACTCTCTCATCATATCAGTTCGGCGGTACTCACAATTCGGATATGTATCCGAATTTAGGTACCCTGTATCAAAATTCTGATACCCGTATCTGAATTTGGATTAAAAACAGCTGAAATTAATATTCAGCTTCGCCGCGCACCATACCAGTGTGTATAAAAGTCAATAATATTATCATCATTTGTCATCTAAATTCTAAGAAAGTTTTGGCCAAATTATTTTGTTTTTTCTGTGATAAGGAGCTATCAGGACATGTTTCGAGGCTGTCCCACTAGAATTGCACAGATAAAAATGACATTTCCACAGATAAATTTATCATAGATGCAAGAAAGATGTTCTACATGTGCAAACTGCAGATTTGATTTGTAGGAAATTTAATGATTTCAATAACTGCAAATGTGCGTGTGCACATATGCATAGTTTAATGGTATGCAAACTGCAGATTTGACTTGAAGGAAATTTAATGATTTCAATAATAGATGCCAGTTTAAAGATTTTCCTGCTGAGAGTATGTTTGAAGCATGAACTTTAGAACAAGAATAATTATGGTGCTGTTCATATGTCAGCAAAATCTGTGTGACATCTTTGCCAGAAATCAATGGGAACTAATAAGTGGCCCGTATTCACAAAAGTTATTCCAGGATTTTTCGTTCTTGAAATAGAGATGTTTCAGAGCCATGAGCTAAGTTGGATTTTATACAGCTTGGGATAACTAGTCTGTGGAATAGCTTTATTCTTCATTTGTGATTACAATATGGCATCACCAATGGAAGAAATAAAAAGTTATTCCCCTTTTGTGAATACTGGCCCATGAGTTTTGGCATGCATAGGAATGTCTCATCTGATATTTTATAGACCATCGGTAATTGACCTACTCCTGCCGTTGATGGGGTAAATCCACAGAATCGGACGGGGAACGGAACTCAGAGCGAGAGCAAGTAGTGTGTTTATCATACTTTGCCTCGTTCTGAGTTCCGATTCCCCGTCTGGTTCTGTGGATTTACCCCATCAACGGTGGGATTTTGTCAATTATCGATATGGTCTATACCAGCTTGTTCTGTCAAAATGCAACTTTGTCAGGATCCTAAATCATGATTGTTAATAATGTTTTAATTAAATGCCTGATTGTATAAGTATGTAACTCTAAATTGGTTGCTATGTATTGTGAGTGTTGGTTGTACATTAACCAATAAAATTGTGAATGATGTGTTGAAAATTCTTGCTTTTATGTCCGTCATTTTATGCATTTCTTATACACAATGCAAAATTTTAATTTCAGTTTCCATTATTTTGTGGAAAATGTATGAATATAATGTGAACTTAAACACCTCGGATGCCAAGATTTAAGGCAAAACGTAGTGTAATCTTTGACCCTATTAAACATCATAAAATCTTGGATAAATTCATCCCAAAATTTTGTGGAAAGGTGGGTTAGGTTTAAATGAAATGGAATAATAAGGACGATACCGGTGATAAGTTGCTACACTGAAGTTTCTTCACTGAAGGCCCTGTTGAGTCGAGAGCAGTCGATACTGCGGCTCTCCACACGGGAGCATCAAATCTAGATGCATCTAGATGAATGTACATTTCCGAAGTGCAGATTGTGTTCACACGCGCGTCAATCTGACTTTATTATCGTTACGCGTATTGACGTTTGCTGAAGTCCAGTTTAATCTAGCTGCATCTGGATGTGCGAAATACAGATTGATTTGCTGGTGTGGAGAGCCCCACTATTTAGTGGCATAGACAACGTGTAAATAACAAGTGCTCGCAGTGGCTAATTCCATGATCTTGTATCACATACATGAATTTTTCAAGTTCAATACTGACATAAAAGTAATACCTGAGTTGAAAGTGAACAAGTCAAAGTCTCAGGAACTACTTTTGTTTTTTCCATAAAGCAAATAGAACTTATTTTATGACTGGTATAAGTTGGATGTTGCCTTAGTATCATTTTACCCTCAAATTTGCACCAAAAGTGATTTGGTACTGAAACAGAGAAAAACATCTAAAGCTTTTCCTTATTAGTGTATAAGAAGCCCCAGTCTCTGTGCTCTAAAGTACAATCGCGTTTTAGTAATAAATGTTAATCATAGCCGAGTAGTGTGTTGTTGGAATTTGCCGTTTTCAGATGTCACGCCTGTCACGAAAAACATGAAAAGTTTTTGCTGTGTTTTATTAAAAGGTCATGTTTTGGTGAAACATCAATATCTATCTTCTATCATGGAGTCTTCATCTGCAAAGCAATAAACAAACATTCAGTGATTGCTTATTTCTCCGCTATTACATCTCAAAGTCGGTCACGCCTGTCACGAAGTCGAAATCCCGAAAATGTTTAAGTCGCCATTTTGAAAAAAATGTGCATGCTATAAAACTCAAACTTAAAAGACATGTTAGAATCATCATTTCCTGACTTAATTGACAAAAAAAAAAAGACAAAAATCTGTTATTTAGAACTTCTGTAGCAAAATTTTGCTTTTTGGTGGCCATTTTTGACATAATGCAATTTTGCCTGATTTTCCAATCCGAAAGTGCTTTATGACGTCATAATTATGTAACGCCTCGACCGATTTTAATGATCTTGGTATCGTTGGATAGGGGAGGATCATACCTATCTATTATTAGCAAAACCAAGTTCATATGAGGTTCTGTTCTAAAATATTAGGGTGGTTGCAACAACCCTTCGGAGGACGTGTTGCAAAAATAGCTCAAGATGACAGGGGTTAAAGCTCAAAAATAGATTAGACTTGCATAATACAGTATCAAAACTGTTGAAAATAAATCATAATCATAAATAAAGACGTTATTAAACAACAGATCCATTGCTAAAATCAAGTTTTACTAGGTGTGCACAAATGTCACGCCTGTCACGTCACGCCTGTCACGAAATGATTTAGCCTGTATTCTCCAAGTTACGAGCTACAGCTCCAAAAGTGAAATGTTTCCTGATTGGTTCCCCAAAGGAGATATACTGCAACATAAACAGGAATCAAATCTCCCGTGGGAAAGAGATAGAATTCAGCATTAAACCATATTTTTGAAAAGGCAGTGTCAGTTTGGGTCACGCCTGTCACGGACACTTTGTGCCCCCATTTGAGTTAGAATAAATTTTTTACTTTTTGCATCCAATATCGAATGTTTACTATAACATATAGGAATATTTCCGTGGTATCGCCTTTAGATACAATTTACCAGCTATTCTGAGAAAAAAAGGTTCATGCAAAGGTCACGCCTGTCACGCTGGAATTCGCCATTGCGTACTATAAGGTGCAAATTGTACGCTTAGTTACCACGCGTCAAAATCTTCCCGCCACTGACCAACAAATTATGAACACTGCACACCATGATCGTGTTTAAATTGAGAACATTTTAAACCCATTGTTTCCATTGCCTCTCATGTGCTTGGATGATTAGATTCAGTCATATCTATCATCCCCAAAAAACATATTTGCCGACATTTAAAAAACTAAAACTGAACATAATGAATCAGGGGTCGAGAGGGCTGTATCTCTGGTAAAGGTCAACATATCTGCCAGGACTGAAAATCCAGAGATCTGAAAAGGTTAGAGCCTGCTATGCAAACATTGCCCTTGGAAGTTGCACAAATGAAAAAGGTATGTGTATGATGGTCCATAATAATTTCCATACATTAAAATTGAAATGTTTAGATTTTCTGGTATTTCATTAGAAAATATCTGAACAGTTGGAATGATATGAAAAAACAAGAATTGCAATAGGGGTTGAAAAAATTGAGGTTGAACAATAGAGCATGTTTTAGTCCATCATAAAATTATTTTGTGACAACCCATCACTCCATATATAAAAATGAGCCCCACTGTGTTATAACATACTGTAAACGGGGTTATTTTCGCGAGGGTTTAAATTTTGCGAATCAACATCTAACTGCGAATATAACATCCCCCGAATACATTAATTTTATATGCAGGTCTATGTAATGAAGCTTAAAAACGCTAATTTAACACGTGTGGAAATGTCCTGATTGCCTGGTTTCGCGAAAAATTCTGCTCGCGAAAATATTCCCGTTTACAGTATCTGTATAAGACATGGTGGTTTACTTCAAATGAGCACAACAAACCGATAAGCCAAAACCACCTTTACTTGAAGGTTGATCATTTTAGAAAAAAAGTCCAATTTTACTGCACCATGATGCAAAACTTAAGTTACCTTTTTCAACATGCGCTCCAAAAGGGAGGCCCTATCTAAAATTTCAGGAAAAATGGGGTAATTGAAAAACTTTGAACAAGAAATACTGATATCCAAGATATCCATAATATACTTCCATTCTTTATTTCTTCTGTTATATAAATCTGCTCTGCATTATATCATCATTACCAAGGAATTCAAAAAAGGGGACCTCATCATGTGAGTGCAAGAAAGTCGTATCTGCAATGGCTGCCGTAAGTTATATTTATTTTAACACCTTGTCACAAGAATGTAACTGTTCCCGTCTTATGTCATTGGTTCTTGAAATGGTTCTTCAGGTCACTGCGTCACCTGAAGAACCATTTCAAAAACCACTGAACCAAAAATATTGATATTATCCAGTGTGCAGTCAAAATTATTGACAAATGAAAGCTATTGCAGATACGACTTTCTTGCACTCAACATGACGACCTGTTACTATTTATCTATACAAAACTTCTGAGGTAGAAAGGAATTAGCTTCAGCGTGATTCCCTGTCCTAATTTCCTTGGCAATTACACACAGACAGTCATAATATTAGAACTTGAAATTGACAATATAAAAATATTCCATATATATAATTAACAAACCATTTGGACTATAATTGGTCCATATCCGATAAACGTACTTACATCGCCATCTGTTCCTGTGCTTGTCTGTTCAGCATCTAGCTTTGATCAAGACAAATATCAATATTTTTGGTATTTTGGACTGACAGACATTTCACCTTAATAAAAAATATTCAACAATAATCTTTGCCAATAATAAGCACATTTTAGAGCTTGTAATGTTAATTCAAAATGTATATTTCTTCCAATTGGAATGTCTAAAATATCCCAAAATATGGAAATATTTTTTAATTTTTTTGTTATTATACGTACGCTCATTTTTCTTGGCTGTCATGTTGTGTAGCACTATTAAAGCAGGCACATACACATTCAAACCTGTTATACTTTGATCAACACCAAACAGGCGGGCCTCTTCACATCGTGAATTGATACAGATAAGTGAGTGGGTAGCTAGACGCAGCGCGCGCAGTATCTACGGCGTGCGTGTAAGTGGGATTATGTTTACTTAAGGACAGCGGCGTAGCTAGGGTGTCTGCCCCCCCCCCAAAATGCCAACAGCTTTGAAAAACTCCTCTTTTTTGGCAAAAATGGGTAATTTCTGCTAAAATTTGTCTAAAAAAAAATTTGCATTTTTTGGCAATAATATTTGCTTATTTGAGCTAAAAAATACTGAAATTGTAAGGGTGCGCAAAAAATTTAGGCAAAAATTTGCTGATTTCAGAAATGTTGGTCCAATTATTTTTTATGTAGTGACGATTTGGCGCCCCCCTAGAGGTGGCGCCCGGGGCAACTTGCCCCCCCCCCTAGCTACGCCGCTGCTTGCGGATGAAGAAAAGCCTCATAATTCCCGCTTTTTAGTGTTGATCAAAGTATAGTGTTGTTGTTAAGACCATATGTGACCATCCACCACTAACCTCCAGTAAAGTTGGCCTCTGGTTAAATCTGTTTTCTTGCAGATTAAAAAAGACCAAATCTTCTTTAAAATTGACACTTTAAAATTCATACAACACCCAAGTAGTGTTACGATTCTTTAAAGCATGACAAGTCAAACTTTAAAGGAGCATGGTCTGATTGCTTCAACTTTTTTTCCCCAAACTTTTTGAGATTTTGGTACCAGAATATTGCTCACATTTTTTCATTAAACTATGTGAAATTTCATGGCTGAGTTATGTTCCGTTTCAGAAATATATATAAAAATGTGTCTAATTATGGTAACCATAAATTTTTATTACACAGTAACATACAGGCTACACGTATAGGCTACTCTAAAATACAAAATTGCCCATAAAATCTAAACAGTTTGACCGATTCAGCTAACACATTTCCAAAGCGACTCTATTTAATAGTTTATTTAGTTTAAGATATTTTGGAGTTGAAATGAAAGCTGATATTTTGATAAGAGTTAAAGAAAGGCATAAACATTTCAAATGTGCAAAAATCAAAATTTTATCAGAATATGATTTGCATGTGCATTTTGTACTACTGGAGGTTCGTAATGGATGATCACTAATTTGAAAACATGTCAGGTGCGGAGCCAGGATTGCGTACCCCGGGTGTGCAATAAATCCTAGTCCAAAACGGCGAGGGGTCGCTAGGGACAGCTGCCTATATCGTACGGGTTGCCAGATGTATTATTAGGAGTATTAAGACTACTGCGCCCTTTTTTTTTTTGTTTTTCCATTGTTTTTATTTCATTTTTGCTTTATCCCATTGTTGTTGTTGTTGCAGACCCCCGGGGTGCACATGCCCCTTCCGCACCCCCTGGCTACGCCAATGTATGTGTACTATATATCAGAATACCATCATATCACAACCATACCATCATCATCATAGCCTTGCTGGTTTAACATATTTTTGCCAAACATTTCATCTGCTCTGTGCAGTGATTTGACTCGCTGTGTGATGGTGTGTTGGGTGTACATGTCAAACAAATTGGGGGTGGGGGGGGGGGGGGGTTGGCTTTGGTTTCCTCTTGCATCTAAAATCAGAAATTCTTTCCAATATTTTGTCTTTCACAATACAGAGGCATCCCTTTAATTAATGCACTACTGGGATTAGCCTTGCCTTGTATGGAATAATATAAATAAATAAATATGATAGTGTGGAAGCCCCTTATACAGCCATGCAGATCACACCAAAACCAATGTCAAGTCACGATACTTCTACTGTTAAACTTATCCATAGTGATTAGTCACAACACAGAACATCTAATGCTCACATGTCTGCCATGCTATCTCAATCTCAACACCTCCTCTGTGGCAATCCTGAGCAACTTGTTGAAATCGTAGTCTAGATGCCGCCTCCAAAATCTCCGATCTCGTCCCCAGACTTGGGCTGGATAACATGGGCTAGCAATACCGTGGAAGACACGCGCTACTGCACGACCTGTGAATGTCCTATCGTGATGGAGGCAGATGAATTGACGGACATCCGCTCGGACTTGGCCGTCTTCAGTTTCAGGTCTCTGTAAATATGAAAGATCAGATGAGATATCAAGCACTATCTAGATCATTCCTCTTTTTGCAGCACAAATTATGAGGACATTTTTGTGTTCATAACATATTGCATTGTAGCCAAAACTGTTGAATGAATTCCTTTAATATCTCGTTCTACACTTGACCAGAGAGTCCTCAAATGCAAATTGTAAACATAGAAATGTACAGTCAGCATATCTTCTCAATATTATTAAAGGGACTAGCCTAGATTCCACTTATTAAAAACTTATGGAAATGCTCTAAATAAAGCTTAATAGTGTAGTAAATCAAAAAAGTACAAAAAATTACACAGAAATGGCTCAAATTGAGACAGCATTAATTTACAATATATCACTTTGTGATGGTGATGTGACTATCCTGTGTTTTCTAAATCCTAATTTTGTATCTCAGATGGATTTACCAGATAAAAGATCAAACAAAGCTCCTGGAGATGTTAAAAGATAAACAATTTTATCAAATATTTGTTTACCCACCACAGGTGTAGAAACAAGATCTTTTTAAAATTTGAAACTAGAAACACTGTTTTCATATCATTTTTTGCACCGGCCTAAAAAATCAAATTTGGTAATGAATTGCAATTTGCTCTAATATTCCTCAAAATCATTGAAAACTACTGGTAAGTTTATTACTATAAACATGTTCTATATTGAGTCATGTAAAAAAATAATATGTAGGTAAAAAATTTAAGGGAAGAATCTAGGAGAGTCCCTTAAATATATGTACAAATTCACTCCCCGGTCACATCATCCATAATGATGCACTGGCTCTCTGCTCGGAAGCAATTTAGCCTATGATATCATTGTCTGAACACTGATCTATCCAGCACAAGGAGTAATGATGTATCTTTTTCTACGATCTATGGATGCATCAAGATTTCCAGTCATATCATCAAAAGCATTGCTTGATGTCTATCGATACCCAATCTTTGGATTTAAAAGCACACTTCTAGTAGCATATGCAATGGCTGTGTATTGTCTTTCAAATGTGTTTTTGATGGAATCACTTGAACTCTGAATGGACCATTATTCTCTTACAGGCCCATGATTGACCACCTTCTTTACTTTGCATTAAAACATTGTGTTTTAAAAATTATGTAGCATTGTCGAAGAAAGTATGAACCTACTTATCTTGCTACGGAGTAAATTCCACTTCAAGGTTACACTTTCCTTATTGCATGGTCTTTTTCTGATCTCTGTCTGGAAGAGCACCCTTACCCAGTCTCTGATCATTTGATCATCCCGTTTCCCCAAGAAGTACATGTGTGCTTACCCGTCTAGTTCCGGGCGTAATCCACTCCCAGGCGGCATTTTCCTTAGTCCCTGCATTCTCTGCTTGGAAGTACTCCCGTAGTAAGCTTTTAAGATGATCACTGGTCTCCTCGTTAATGCTATCACAGCAATGGGCATAATGCTTACAGGATACACTGCAGAAGAAAGAATAAATAAATAAACAAAGTGTCATCCACAAATAACAAACTAACACGAGGTACCCTGGGGAGGGAGGGAAGCGCTTATATGTATGAGCAGGGTACACATGTCTAGCTGTCAAGGTCCACATTTTCAAGCTCTCCTGCTTGTCTTCAAACTCCCATTTTTGCAGCATTATTCAGTTCTGCAGACCCCCTTTAGAGCAAAAAAAACCCCAAACAAACAAAAAAAAAAAACCACCATCATTTTGAGTATGTGTTCAGAAGCAGAAGTTCTTAAATTGACAGATTCAAAAGTTAACTACACCCTGGAAAACAGGTTTTTAAGAGTTTCATATCAGGTCAGTAGACCCAAGTGTGACACTTCATTCCATGAATTGGAATATGATATTGGTCTATGGAGTCTCATATTCAGCCACAAATGCTGTAAAGGAGGAGAAGATATTGTGTGTATCCCATCATGCATTGCTTCCTATGGGATTGTTTGTATAGGTAATTATGTGAGTAGTTAGTGAAGAAATGTCCATAAATCAAAGTCAATTGTTGTAATCTTGCATTTTGGGCATGTTTCATCACTAACTGCTCATATAACTTCCTGTACAAAATTTCCAATAGAAAGCAATGCATGATGGGATACCTATGATATCTTCTCTTTTTGTAAAAGTACCATCATACAGATCCTGGAAAATGGAACTTCCTGCACTTAATAACATCATGATATACATAATGCTGCAACACAAAATATTGGAGTTCTTGTAATATGTGCTTCCGACATCATTTAAAAAAGATTGCAAAATTGTGAAACATAAATGTACTATAAGTAATTAATAATAAAAGAGAGATTCCAGAAAAGCAGGCACTTTTTAAAGTGTTGAATATGCTGCATCATCAATAAATATTGTGCTTGGGATGCATGCAGGCAAAGGGCAGTGTCATTTGAATGTTACACACACATAGATACAGTTTTGGTACCAACATGGTACAGTTTCATGTTTTATTTCATCATAATTACATTTTACTATCTTCCTAATAGCCTCTGGCACATGCAAGCATAAAGAAAAGTAAAAAATTGTGTAAGCTATACAAAACAGGATTCTCTGGTTATCTATAACTCTTTTTTTGCTAATTTGATTCCTGGAAAGATATTCTGAATAAATTGGATTTGACTCAAGATCACCCTCGATCAGATATATGCATTCTATGCATATTTAATGTTAGTTTTGTGCTTGTCCATTTATATCAACGAACTGCAAGCTTTGTATCACATTCCAATAGCGCAACATGTAAAAATGATGGTTCGGGGGAGATCTAAAGAGAAATTATATATTGTGGTGTTTTTTTAACAATCACATTCAACCAACACCTTGCTGATGATATGGTCACATAACAACCGGCTGCTGACCGATGTCTGGTGATGGAAGTCGCAACGCCAAAACGTTGGTATAACATTGTATGACATTGGTAAATGTTTTTGTTTTCTGGTCAGTCACCAGTCAGCTGCCGGTTGTTTTTGGACCATAACTGAAGACATCTTTAACAAACCACAAGGTTTTAACTCCGAGTTAAACTCTTGCGGCATGCATGACACTGTAAGCACATTGTAAACCCCGCCGCAAGGTTATGTGACCAGGGTATTAGTCTGTGACTTGATAGATTAGTAAAGTAAAATACAGTTAAAAATATGTTGTGGACCAAACATCTGCAAAGCTGTTTCCAACATGAAGAATTTATGTTATGTTTAGAAAAAATAGAAAAAAGTACTAGTTAGATCAGGATATGGACGAGAGACAATGACAAGACTGAACAGGACAGGACATGAAGGGACCTCAAATAGACCAGGTAGTCAGTCATAATGTAAAACATACAGGGAGGTAGAGTGGAAATGACTTCGATAAAACACACAACTGACAAGACTGGACAGGACAAGACATCAAGGGACCTCAAATAGACCTGAGCCCATATTCATGAAATCTTGCTAACTCTAGTTGGCTGCTAACCTGTTGTCTACAGGTATACAATAGGTTAGCAGCCAACTAGAGTTAGCAGTGTTTATGAAATATGGGACTAGGTAGTCAGTCATAATGTAAAACATACAGGGAGGTAGGGTGGAAATGACTTCAATCAAAACACTCGTGTACTATCTTCCTTTGGCAACTTGTTTAAATCAATGTTGTTTGCAAATCCTAATTAGCGATAGAGCCACCTGGGGTCCATTTCACTAACATTTAGCGATGGTCGCTAACCCCATTTTAATGGCTAGCTCCAAAAATGATACCAAAAAAGCGGGTATTTTCAACAATCATTTTTGGAGTTAGGGATCATAATGGGGTTAGCGATCATCGCTGAAGGTTAGTGAAATCGGCACCTGGTGTTGCAGTGCAAGAAAGCTAGTAAAATTGTGAGGACCGTATTAGTCCAAACATCTTCTGGCAATAAATTTGTATATATTGCAAATGTCCAAAAGTTACCATTATATCCTTGCTGTGTTAGCCGTTGTCTATGTCTCCTTTTTAAAAAAAACAACATTGTGATCTGATGTAAATCAAATCAAAATTAAAGGTCAAATACACCATGTCCATGATTCAGATTTTGGAGAGTAAATTGAACAGGAAGATTTTGGCACATTGTTCATAATTTAACAATTTAGCTTGTCTGCTTGAGCAAGGGTTAAGGAAAGTTGATGTCCACTCTTGTTATATTCAATTCCAGT
>JXSR01S009893.1:50937-68727 GCA_000969725.1 Ophiothrix spiculata
TATAAAAAGCATGGCTGCAAAAATTAAGAAAAAAAAGCTATCATGGCAGAATTATTTCTGCAGAACACATTTGGAACTAAAGTGTGTATAGTTTTATTAACTCATTTAAGGCCAAGAAAAAGAAATAGTTGTGTTCCCCTTTTGGGGAAACATTTTAAAGTCAGGTCAGTCGGTCCGCTACTTCTGGCAGGACACTAAAGATTAGTTATTTTAACACATTTATTATGAGTTTCTATGCTAGAAACAGTAAGTTTAATCGAAAAAAATCCCAAACCGATTTTTCCCAGATTAAGGGTCGATCAGAAGAGGGCAACACAACAATGATTTTTTTAGGCCTAATTCCGTGAGAGATTTACAATGAATGGTTAAAATAACTATTATATTTATTCAATAAGATTTGTTGAGCCAAAATATATAGAACAGATCAAGTTAACACACACATTATACATACAATTTAAAGGAGGATGGTCGATTGCTTCAACATTTTTTTTTTCAAACTTTTTGAGATTTTGGTACCAAAATTTTGCTCATACTTTTCTGATAACTTGTGCAAAATTTAACGGCCAAGTTATGTTCCGTTTTGGAGATATTTATACTATGCACCTCATAATATACATGTTTGATTTTGAAGAGATTTAAAAAAAAAAAAAGGTTTCAGTTAATATTGCATAGAAAAGCTAAACCCTTCTTAGTTTGTCATTATTTTGTCTTAAAAAATAAAAACCCTAAACTTACCAAGTTGTCAATAATCCTGTTTGATATTTAAAGAAATTCACAGTCATCTTTACTGCAAGACTACATTTTCCAAAGATGTACAGTTCCCATTAAAGGGACTGGCCTAGATTCTTCCCACTAATTTTTAAACTATATATTCTTTTACATGAATTGGTAGAACATGTTTATACTAATATAACCTGCAAGTAGTAGGTAAACTATGTATTAAATTGTGTCTAAGAGCTTTGTTTGATTTGTTATCTGGTAAATCCAGATCTGAGGTACAAATTTAGGATTCAGAAAACACAAGATAGTCACACCAGTATCACTGCAAGAATGATATATTGCAAATTAGTTATCTCTCAATTTGAGCCATTTCTGTTAAAATGTACAAAACTTTTTTGAGTATTACTACACTTTTAAGCTTTATTTAGAGCGTTTCCATAAGTTTTTCATTCTAAGTGGAATCTAGGTTAGTCCCTTTAATATAGATAGATAATCCAGCTTCACACCATGTTTCATATGTGCTGTGCAACAATCCCCAGCTGTCACAACTATAATATTTTGGTAAGACAATTAAGTGCCAAAGAGTGACGGTTTTATGAGATTATGTATACCTAGAGTATGGCTGCAAAAATAAAATGCTATCAAAGCAGAACAGACAAGAATTAATATTTGCTTAGTTTGTAGCTTGCTTTAGATTCAAAAGATTTTTTAATAATAATAATTAGATAGTCAAAACATTATATCAATTTGATAAGATATGTTGGTAATTATGAAATAAAGTGTAGTTGTTTGTATTCCAGGGGGGGACCCAAATTTGGTTTTGGTAGGGGAGTGCGGCCTGATATCTGAAACCCTAATCTAGGGAACGTAAGATTGACTCTGAAGGGACCAAAAAATGACCCTTCAGAAATTTGGGCTCTGGAAACAAAAATTATCAAAATTTTGCTTGAAATGAGGGTCTTGGGAACTAGATTTCAAAAAATGAGGCTAGGGAACTGAAAATGTTTGAAAATAAGGCTTGCGAACTAAATATTGTGCTTGAAATGGAGGTCTAGGGAGCGGCTAGACAAGGCGTGTAAAGGGGTTTTTGAGGGCCGCACATACTCGTATCACCTTTCTAGGTCAGAGCCCCCCCCCCCCCATTGGGTTTGTATCAAAGTTATGAAGTTGAAATATTTTTCTTAAACAAATCAAGAGATTCTGGTAACCTAATTTGATTTAAGGCACTGGAAAAAGAAAATCCCTACAGTAATTACATATTAGTCTATGGAGATTTCTTAACCCTTTCAATCCTGAATTACAATATAGGTGTATATAGCCCATACTGAATTAATTTACACTCAACACAAATTGGAATGCCTGAGCGTTCTATCGTAAGCTCCCTTGGAAACGCTCTGGCGTTCTATTGGATCGAAAGGGTTAAGGACTGTAAAGTTCCTTGAAAACAGTAACTCAGAATCAACATCCTTTATCTGTGTTAGACAAAATTGACATATCAAAACTACTTGATCCAAAAACTCTGCAAGTAAATATTTATGTATTATCTTGTCCTGTATAGAGTGGCGTTTTCATTGTAACATGAATAAAGTGACCTTTTTATGTCATCGCATATTTTGCATGATGGAGAAAAACAAGATCTGTAAAGTGCTTCTGGCCAAATATCAAAAGACAACTTGAGATTTGTGTGTTTTTGTTCTGCTCACTTAGGTAATTGTACATATTAGATTTTTTGTTTTTGTTTGTTAAAGGAACTAATCTAGAAGATAAATCCAATGAAAAACTTCACCTCTAGGAAGCAGTATTTATAATTTTTTTGTCGACAGCAATAATAAAAAATAAAAGAATATCTAAATATTTTGATTGAATTTGACATTGAAACTTTGCATTATTACATTATTACCGCTAACATTTCAAATGATGCAAAAACTCAAATTGTTTGGGGAAAAGTTTTGGAATGATGCTGAACTTGTCCAATGTCCCTTTAACTAGGGAATTCCGTTGTTTAACACAGAAGAAAACCAAGTTTATCTAGTGAAAAACTCGGTTTTTCTAGATAAACTTGGTTTTTGAAGAATCTGAGAAAAATTTAGTTTTAAAAACTCAGTTTATCTAATGTGGCAAAAAACTTGGTTAAATGGAAAATGTAGCATTTTTTGGGGTCTTTTTCAATAAAGTAAGTTTTTCAGATGATAAACTCAGTATATCTGAAGACCACTCAGTTTATCTGAGAAAAAAATAATTTTCACCAGACAAAGATCATCAAAATAAAGAGTTGATCTGTTTATCTAAAATAGGTTTTCTGGTGAACAATTAATGCAAATTTCAGACAAAATTTAACTTGAAGAACCATGATATAATGCAGATTATAAGAAGAGCTGAATTGCAAAATGACCAAATTTTTCAAAAAGTAGCTTTTGGCAGATTCTTACAAACCTCTAACTTGTCCATCATCCTGGCAAAAAAAAAATCTCGCCAAATGAGTAAAAATTGAACTCCATTTGGTTAAAGCGAACCCAATGTTTGTCTAAGATCCCACTAGTTTAACAAGCAATCTCCTCTGTCTTCAAGTATAATTATATCCTATAATTTATGAGCTATGTTTTCCGGTTGTAAAATCTTTTATGATCTTACCTCCTGGAAAATATATCATGACTCCATCAGAGCTAAAACTAGCTGATAAATGAATACTGAATATTTGATGAAACAACTGATTGATCATAAAGCTTGCTTATGAATAATTCATGAAGTAACTGATTGATATCAAAAGCATGCTTATGAATAATTCATCTGTTTCCTGAATGAAAACTCTGATTTCTTACAAGGTTTCTTTTTCATCCTCTATTTTCTTGAATTAATTAGTCTTTTCTTTAATGATATGCAAAAACCACAGTGTTGTAAAATATTATTTTGAAAGGATTTACTGGAAAGCCAGTTATGGATGAGAATTACCTATCTACCTGAAAAAAGAAGCAAAACATATATATATATTGTCAATAATGAAACACACTAAAATTAAGTAAAATTCAATTCAAAATGTGTTGCAGTTATATCAATACTTTAAAAGCAAAAAAAAGGTTTGTTGTCCTACAAATGGTTCAAAATGATAGGGTCAGTCAGTCTGGATTTTCTTCTCTTTTGGGGGGATTCTCAAATTTAGGGTCCATTTTTGGTGCCTTATTTAAAAACCACCACTTTGAAAGACAATCTAAAGCTTAATCAAATTTGAATTCTATATTTTCTTGAATTTTTGCTCAAAATGTTGAATAGTAGGATATCATTTACTTGCTTATATCATCATGAAATTCCATATATCATGTGATGCAAGCCAACTCACAGCTGGCAATTCACAATTCATATCTTGAATCATCTTCTCAATTTGGAAAAAAATCCAAATTTAAAGCTGGTTTAACATGGCAAGTAATTGCATGAACTCTATTAAATAAAAAACTGAAAGTGCAGGGCAGTTGAAACCATCACGTTTGATTGATAGTGTAATTAGCTGAGGATTTGCCTGATTCATCATGGCTTACATTAGCTCATGCATTTGTTGATTTTATTAAGAGGCATAGTCTTCAATAAGTTATCGGGATTGAGGTTGTGGTCTCATAGTCTTCAATAAGTTATCGGGATTAAGGTTGTGGTCAGACTGTAACCATGATGCTAGAAAATTGAAAAAATTCTTTGTTTCTTCCCTCTTTTGACTTACGTCATTAAGTCTTGAAGTAAAGTAGACCAAACAACTACATATTATTTCAGGGGCATCGGAAGGAAAATAAAAGTGGTGCGGCCACTGGTAAAAGTGTTGTGGCCTGTAACCCATTAGTTATCAAAAAAAGAAAAGTAAACAACTAAGTCGCAGAAGAAAGTAGTTACTAAAAACGAATATATACAGTACTATTTAATGGTTAATGATACTAAGAGACCATAATAAAACACATGAAATTAATTTAAATTAATTCATTTTCATTTTTTCTGGCTGCAAAGTGGTGCGGCCAAAGCCCACATGGTTCCGACGTCCCTGATTGGTTTTGTAAATATCAGTGCAATCTGGTTATGAACGACAGGTACAACCAAAATTTTCTTCATAGTGTTTCTCCTTCTTTCCCTCTCTTTCTCTTTATTCGCCTTTCCCTTTTCTTTTCCCCTCTCTCCTGCATTTTTCCCTTCCCTTAGCTTTTCTCAATCTAAATATGTGAGTTCCAACAGTTAGTAACAGAGATTGATCATTAGTTGTTATTTTTGTCGGTTTGAAACCAAAAGATGTCAGTATGTAACATCATAATTCAAGTCATTGTAACAACACAATAACTAAAGAAAAGGAAAGAAAACCCCTTACTGTGCTTACATCTCATACAATCCAACATCACTGGAACACAACAAGTTGATATTTCAGTAGCTGCTCTTTTACATACAAGATTATAAATAAACCTTCCCAGAGGGGCCCAGCTATTGGAACCCATGCATCATGCATGACACAGCACAACTGCTTGAGTTACCATCAATATATGGAGTACAATATCAGGCCAGACAGCTGGGCTGCGTAGATTAAGTGTCGCACAGTTCAGGCGAGATGCGATTGATTTTCAATTCCCGCGGCGTTGCCGTTGTAATCACATCTTCTTTTCATCCTATTCAAAGTATTGTCCATTCAAGATCAAGAGAACTTGTGATAGATACTATGTCTTATTAAAAAAGTAAATAAAGGAACAGGTTATGGGGTTGCAAACCGGAGAGAAATTTAATCTTTGCTTAGATGATGGTTTCATCAGCAGAGATGTACATTTTGAAATACGATGTCTCCGTTAGTGCAATCCAGGGAGTGGGGCACTCAACATTTGTTTTCCAGTGTTTGAAAAGAGCTTGTCAACTTTGGTTGACAATGGGTTGTAAGGAGAATCAAACAAGACAGTATGAGGTCCCACTATCTTTACATGAGTGAATATGTTACAAATTGCATGTTTTATAAAGTAAAAGTGTTCACTAATCTTGCATAGACATTGCTGATACAAAATATTTTTGATGATTGTGGCTAAAAGGACATCTTCATTACTGAAGATGAAGCGTTATTGATAAGTAAATGTGCACCTCGAAATATATATTAGCGATGGCATTACTTTGATGAAATGGATAAGTTAATATGATTAGACTTAGGATTTATAGATGCCATTTTACTTTTGAATCAATATTTAAACACATAGTAACAGAGATTACACTGACTCCAAAACATGGTGCCAATTAGCCTTCGTCCCACTTTGATGTGGACAAAAACAAGGAAGAATGGTGCGCACGTTGTAACAACATGAAGGGCGATTTCTTTTGGTATGTAACGATTTATACATATTTGAGCAGGACTATTCTTTGTGAGTCCTTTGGGGCCACTGATCATGTGATTAGGGAAGAAACGTTAATCAGCGACTATTGAGAAATAGTAATCAAATGAGTAATGAAATATATGGGGATAGATCGAGTGCCAGGGGCCTGATTTGAACTTTCTATAATGTGATGTTTCTTTTGGTATGTCACGATTTATACATATTTGAGCAGTATTATTCTTTGTGTGTCCTTTGGTGCCACTGATCATGTGATTAGGGAAGAAACGTTAACCAGTGGCTATTGAGAAATAGTAATCAAATGAGCAATGAAATATATGGGGATAGATCGAGTGCCAGGGGCCTGATTTCAACTTTCTACTTGTGATGTAAGATTATTACAAACAAGAGTTCGAATGCCCAATGGTTAAATGAATTGTCATGAAGTGATTGCAGATTGAAAGATCAGTAAAGGCTGCTATGAAGTGGATAATGGATATGATGAGATCTAAGATTGATGGCTGCATGATGGAGACATTTTGGTGTTTGTGTCAACAGAGTAATTGGGCATTTAAACTTTCTGTTTGTGCTGTAAGATTTATTGTAGAATGAATTTACATGGGCTGATAGGAGACAACCAGTTGCGTGGTCGCTGCTTTGGTAAACAAGAGAATTAATATGAGATATAAGATTGATGGATGATGGAGATAATTTGTCTTTTGCGTCACCAGAGTAATTGGCCATTCATACTATGGTCACATAAGCCGAAGGAAGCCGCAACGCCAGTGTGACATCAGAATGACACCGGTGAATGCTTGCGATGCCCGGTCGCCGTGGTTATGTGACTATTACTGAAGACATCGTAATACAAGCCGCAAGGTTTTAACTCAGAATTAAATTCTTGCCGTATGCTTCCAGTGTCTCTATGGGTCATGGACACCATAGGGGTCTCCGCGCGGTCTCACTGTCTGGTCACCCAGTCAGTGTCTACTGAACTCTACCCAGTATGATGCCATAAACACATTGTAAGGTTATGTGACCAGGGTATCCAGCTCAATGTTCCTAGCCTATAATGTAAACCTTGGTCAAAGCAATACATTTTAATTATGGTTTAACTGGTCTTCTTTTTATTTCAAACTATATCCGAGGCATTAACAGTAGAACACAAACAAGTGTATAGTGCTAACTCCTTGTTGCCAAGAGAAAGGGATCAGCTAAATGGCAACAACATCTTTAGGTAATCTTGTAAATAATTAAGATTATGTCTTTTGTTTATTTTTATTCTGATGTTAAAATTTCATGACAATAAAAAACCCAATAATGTCAAAATAGCCACATTGCTTGGTATTACATTTCGGGTTCAACCCTGCAATTGGTTCAATACTTTCAGCACTGTTAATACTTTCAGGACTGCTGCCATCACCCAACTGGCTATTTTGAGATTATTTTTCTACAGTGCCACACATTTCACCGACTTTAATAACCCAATAACATTTTCTTTCCAATGCCAGGGGATCTTGGTTATTTTGTACCTAAATTTAGAATAGTTCACTTCTGCCATCAAATACAAATTTACCAATTGAGTACACACCACTTTCAAAAATAACAAAACTTTACAAAAGATGTTTACATTTTAAATGTCAATTTAATAATGCCTGGTATGATTCAATGGAGATATAGTTTGTTTTTCCCTATGCAATCAAATATGCCATGTTTACTCACATAATGTTGGGAAATATGATGAAATTTTATATAGCATGTTTGTAAACTAACAAATAATATTCCTGTTTTCAATATTTGATGTATTTCCCCTGCATCATGCTTTGATTTCAACCCAAACAGTTATGAGGAACTTCTTTATTTATAAAAATGTTAAGTCAACCTTTAATATTATCAATAGACAGTATTGGGAATTCTTAATAATATGACTTTAAGCATGGCTATGTTTGGGTTAAAAAGCATGTGTAAATACCATAACAATATGTGGATTTTTGAAAACTACCTTTCCATAAGTTTTAAAACTTGATTAAGTTTGTCAAGAATAAAAAACAAACAAATTGGGTACCATTTTTTCATGTCAAATATTTGAAAAATTTTAGCTGCATAAAAATGTCTAATTCTTCATAGAATTGGTAGTCCGTTTCTTTGTACTTTTAAAAACTATAGATACATGTTTTTTTTTCAAATCTTTCATAAAACATAAAACTAACCAGGGGTATATTTTACTAAAGGTTTGTGGTAAACAATTTGAATGGTTCTAGTTCATTTGGACTCTCTTGTACCCACGGTTCAAGATGACCAAAATGGTCAGAGATGTCATATGTGTCTTATTATATGAAAAACTGTGTTGTCGTAATGTAATGAAATTTTACAAAGCCATTTAAACAAATTTGTAAGTTTTCAATATTATGCTATATCATAAAGTGGGATAGAGCTGTAAAACAATGACTGAAGCCATCTGGTTAACAGGTTGCTGTTAAGCAAAGGAAAGCAGTCTGTCATTCACAAACTACGGAAGAAAGGGATTTTTAGTGTAGTAGCGTGTAAGCTTACTGTGTCAACATTTTGTCAGCTCCAACTGACATTACTTGCTTGATGTCAATGTAGGTTGGTTTACCAATATTTACTTTAGTGGATGTTGTCTCGCATAATAGTTATTACAGACACAGGTAGCTTGGAGTGCTTTTATTGGATAGGGCGTGTTATTTAAGTTTATTGCTGGGAATTCATGTATTTAAGTATTGGGTTACTTTGTCCATTATTATTATAACTGACAGTCATATGAAGCATTTAAGAAAAAAAGGATGCTGATTTTGATAATGAGAATAAAGTAGTCAATAATTTATACATTTTATTTTTAGACTTTCATTTTCTTGAATCTTACAATATTTCACTTGATATCTTCCTCAACAAACTGTGATGCTTCATATAAAAGGGGTCTCAAATCCAAATTGATTTCTAGACATATATTTTCTTTTATGTTTCTTGTTGTATAATGATATGCAACATATCAAGGGTTAGATGTCACAAGGCCGTATGCCGATAAGACCTTGTGGTGCTCAAACCTTAATGTCAAAATTCACAAATTCTTGTGAAGTGTCAACTATCGTACATCCAATGATAGAATTTATATAAAAACATCATTAGCGAAGAAGTTGCCAGATATTTTATGATATTTCTTAAATGTAGAAAATATAGAAATGTGTAAAATGCACCATCTCATTTAGATAGGAAAGGGTTCAAGAACCTCCGCATTTATGCTATATGCTGTTGTTTATTGCTAGAGTTGTTTCACTAGGCGAAGAAAATACTGAATTAACTGAAGAGAATTGACTAGAAAATTGTGCTTTAATCATAAACCTATTAAGAAAAAGAAAAGAAAAGAAGCATTTTGTTTTTAAGAGTTTTCAATTTTGTAC
The DNA here is from genome assembly GCA_000969725.1 of Ophiothrix spiculata. Taxonomy (NCBI): domain Eukaryota; kingdom Metazoa; phylum Echinodermata; class Ophiuroidea; order Amphilepidida; family Ophiotrichidae; genus Ophiothrix; species Ophiothrix spiculata. The sequence continues at coordinate 60,386 of JXSR01S009893.1, forward strand.
AAATCAGAAGACTCCATTTCAATTTATCATTGTTACTTTCCTTGATCACAAAGTGCACTTTTCAAATCAAGCAGTTCAAGTCTGTGACATTCTGCCTTATTGATCTCTTTCCCTAAATTTGATAAGGCCATGTAAGCAAAATATAGTTTCTTATCAATGTTGTATTGTCTTTTGATTCCAAATAAAAATATACATCTTTACAAAATATATAAAAATGTTTTAATTAATGTTTGCTGTAAGTACCTTTTCTACTCCCACTTGCAGCTAGTTTGTTTTTTACCTATGTATTTGCATGAGTTGGTTGTGACCATACTGAGAACTTTTTTTTTTAATGTGTTGTGGTCACTTCAATCCACGTAACTGCATAATGAGATGCGCATACATGTTATGATTATTCATAATCAGCTTGTTTGGTGTCATTGGCATGGGATTGGTGGGCATGCATATAAATTGGGTTGTATTGTGGCATCCTAACGACATCAGATCTACAGGTATCTCACAGGGGACCATCATATGGAGAGGGGACTAGGTTTCTGTAACAGGTTTATTTATGTAAGAATAAATTAATCAATTAACCATGTTAACTTGATAATATCTAGTCCCTTGGGGCTAATGTATCAGATCAAGCTCAAGTTCATGCATATAACCATTGTTATTTGCATCTCATTAATGTGTTTATCAAATTTCTATTAATGGCGCAGGTGACAGGTCAGCAATTATTTCGGTTATATTTTGATAATAGGTGATTCATTTATATGTCCATACATATCTAGCCTATTTCTATTCATAAACTATCCATTGTGTTTTCTTTTGTTCAAGGTTTGTGACCGTTATTTTCAAGAATGTGGCTGGAGACCATTATCAAACAAAGCATTTTGATAAAGGTATGGGCAGTGAAGTAAGACGAAATGGAGAATTAGAAACACTGGTTCTAGTTTGACATATCAATAACTATTATGCAGAACACACAAACCTCTTCCAAATTGTATCAAATAACAGTTCTGCATGAGGTTTGGTTGTATAATGATATGCAACATATCAAGGGTTAGATGTCACAAGGCCGTATGCCGATAAGACCTTGTGGTGCTCAAACCTTAATGTCAAAATTCAAAAATTCTTGTGAAGTGTCAACTATCGTACATCCTTTGTGCAGCAAAATAAACTCAAGATTGCAAACTATCCTCCAATTTCACCACGACTAACACATCCACCAAGATTGACTGTTATCTCAAGTTGAATATTTTATATCCCAAATTATCTTGCCAGACAATGTGACGCCCAAGTTCACACATTTGTTAAGGAGCAATACCAACATAACAGGTGTGATTGCGGGATTAGGATGGGGCACAGAAATCAGTATGAACAACCAAAATTGATAAAACAAACCTTGAACATGATTTTGAGGAAAAATGCCACCTTTTTCTATTTGACATCAAATTTTATTTGCTATGGATGCAACATTTGAGACAAAATATAAATCTTGAGGTACAAAAAATATTTTCTCCTGAAAAACAAAACTCTTCACTGTGATTTTATCGAATTTGGGTTTAGGGTTAGTAAAACCACCCTGTTGTTTTTCTGGCTGCATATACTTGCATAATGATACCCAGGGTCCCTTCCCTCCAAACATGTGTGATATGTTTGAGTAATTCGAAGAACAGGTGTTAAGAAAGACTGTTCAAACATACCTCTGCATACTGATGAGAAACTTTAAAACTATTGAGTCAATTTGCTATCAGTATACTAGCAGTATGTGCTCCTTATAAAGACAAGATTGTTTTGATTTTTTTCTCAGCAAAAACTTTTAAGCATTTGGAAACAGCTAATTGCAGTATATGAAAACGCATATATAAAGTGAAGATCTGTTAGTTTGGGAGTACTCATTACCATTTTGTGCTATTTTTTTAAAATCTTTTATTTTTATTTTGGTTTGCACTTTCTTAGATGACACAGATCAAATAATAAGTGTTTGTAGTGTGTTTTGAATGGTGCAAACTTTGCGCTTAGATACCACATGCACACGACCTGTCCAAAACTGTTGCACCACTGAGCAACCATTGATTCAATAACGCTGATATTTGTTGAAAATCAATCAAAATGATCTCCATAATTGCATTTAAACAGTTTTGCTGCAACTTTTCCCATTCCTATGACATACCTGACATGCCTAAAATCATTTTTCAGTTTATATGCGTCTATTCAAATTCATAAAGTAGATTGTTATTCATAGCGCCATGTTTGAACTGATGATTACGCTTAAACAGAAATGACATGTATGTAAACATAGACCAACAAATGTCAGAATTCATTCAAATCTGTCCTCCAATACATTGGTAAATTGAAGAAGAGTATTTTACTGAATTGTAGAAGTGATATTTTAGCCCAGGGTTACTTGTCATAGGTACTCTTTATTTTGGCAGTTATTTTGTTTGACTTCATATAGCACTTTGAGAACAACAATAACAACTATTATATAAAATCATCAAACTTCTCTCTCAAAAGTAAGAAAATTACCAGCTGCAAATTTTTTTTTATCTGCTCAAAAAGGTACCAATTTAAAGTACTTTTATATGATTTTGATGTAATGATTTCATTTTGTTAATCTTTTGATAAATAATGTTGTTTAAGGACAAGGACAAAAGCCATATCATGTAAAGTGCTTTTTATATAAAACCTGAAGTCATGTACCTAATATAGTTTTAAAAACTTTATTTTGCAATTTATTTCTTCCTTGAGAAAAACAAAAAACATATATTATTTAATAGGTACCAAGTGTCCCACAAAATGGTTACATGTAGAAAAATGACCATGTGCTTAAACTATAGCAGTAATAGAAACAAAACTTTGTACACATTGTATTACAACTCTCTACTAAATACTCGTGATATTGTGAAGTTGTGATATCACAGCATTATTGGTTGTTGAGTTATCAACAAAAGTATATACACCTATGTCAGAAACGCATTTGTTCAAAATTCAACAAAATCGGAAGCAAGTTCGTTTGATGTAATTTAAACCCTCGTTCAACCCCATATAAACTTGAAATTGACATGTCCAAAGTTAGGTTGTTTCATACCATAGTATAGGGTAGAGTTTCTTCTTCCCATTGATACCAAAATCATGAAAATTTGACTATTTTTTAAGTAATTATGATGTCATAAATTACTACAGGTCTAAAATTATGTCGAAATCTGATTCTGGGCAAAAATGGCAACCGATTCAAAATGTTGCTATTTCTGTTATTTCCAAATGTCAATGAGACTTTTGCTACTATAAAGAAAATTATAATTTAAACATGCCCTGTAAGTTTAAGATTTTTTTTTCAAAATTTACACAAGTTTGCAGTTTAAACAGTAATGTTACCCATGAAAATTTGATTGTGCTTTATGCGTATTCATCAACTTTCGTGCCAAAACTTGATTGACAGGTTCAATATAAGCAATGCATTCTGGAATGCATGTATCCATAATTTGCATAATAGATATTCTAAAAGAGAGTTCAATTATTATTCAATTAAAATTGTATCAAATTTGGTTTAATATAAAGTCTGATCACGATCATTAGAAAAAAATACACATTAAAATACCACAAAATGTGTATGCTTATTATTTTGTTGAATTTTGAACAAATGCGTTTCTGACATAGGTATCTACCTTTGTTGATAACTCAAAACCTAATAACGCAGTGATAACAAAATTTTACAGGTATCTAAAAGAGGGTTGTAAAATAATTTGTATAAAGTTTCGTTTCTCTAACTACTATAGTCTTAGCAAACGGTCATTTTTCTACATGTAACCATTTTTTGGGACACCTGGTATATACAATTTCCAAACAATGTTTTGTTCCAACTGATGGTATTGAATAACTTAAAGGTATAGGATTTAATCCTTTTCTCAGGGCGCAACCAGAAATGGTGCATTTTTGATGTCAACTGAAAGCCTTGAATTCCTGATTGTAAATCAAAAATTTTACTTTTTTTTTGAGATATAGCAAAAACAGCAAAATCAATTGGTATACATACATAAGTTCCATTTCTTATGTATTTATATAACAGCCACAAAGGCGCAATCCTTGTTTTCCTCTGAAGCATTGCAAAACAAGAAGCAACCTGCAGGTGAAATATCACAAAATGCATTTTACAGGTCAATCACTTTGAAGTAAATGTCAGATCCTACCCATTTAATCAAATGCTAGATTTAGCACATGCCTTAATGCTTCTATAACTTTAAATGGGAAAGTGATTTCCCTAAAATCACAGTGTAAAACATGACTGTGTTTCTCTAAAGTTGATAGTCAGAAAGCATCCAGTTTCTTGTTTAAAAGTGTAACAATTCAATATTCCTTGCTTGTATAGGGGATTTGATCTTCTAATGTTAACAAACTGTGTAGAATTTACAAAGTCACTGACTGCACAAATGTATTTATGGTACCCGTGACTTTTCATGTGATTTACTAATAGTAGTGTGGTTAGACTTACATTTGCTTTTAAAAGGCAGTTTTGGTAGCTTTTTACGGATTGGGTAAACTATAATATAACTGTAAATGTAACTCTGTCTATGACTATTCAGATTGAGTTTCACAAATTAAGCATTTTTCTCTTAGAAATATGGTGGATTTTTACATAAAACATTACGTTTCTCTAACTATAATAATAACTGTAAATGTTACTTTGTCTTTGACTATTCAGATAGAGTTTCATAAATTAAGCATTTTGCTCTTAGATATATGGTGGATTTTTACATAAAACATTACATTTTTCTAACTGCTAAAGCTGGATAACTTGATAAATTACTAGATTTAACATTTGTGTTAAAGGAACTTGGTCCGATTTTTAAAAATTAAGTTTTTAATGTCATATGAAAATGATAACTCAAAATATTCAAGTTTCAAATTTCAGCTCAATCGGTCAAACCGTTTTGATTTTATGGGCGATTTTGTATTTCAGAGCCACCTATACGTTACTGTGTAAAATTAATTATGGTTACCATAATTAGACACATCTTATGCATAAATCTCCAAAACAAAACGTAATTCAGCCGTGAAATTTCACATGGGATATGAAAAAAATATGAGTAACATATTGGTACCAAAATCTCAAAAAGTTTGAAAAAAAGTTGAAGCAATCGGACCATGCTCCTTTAATGCTTCTACTAGTTTTAATGGGAAGGTAATTTCCCTGAAGACAGAGTCTATCTCAAACATGATTGTATTAAAGTGTTACAAATCAGTATATCTTCTTATTTGCATTTGAGATTTAATCTTGTTATAATGTTAACAAATATGTAGAATGAAGTCACTGACTGCACAAGTGCATTTCTGATAACCGTGACTTTTCATGTGATTTCCCGTATTGATTAAAGAACTTCTAAAGACCAGAGTCCAATTCATCTTTTTCACAATTATTGAGATTTTGATACCAAAACATTGCTGACATTTTTCTCATAGTACAAGTAAAATTTAAAAGCTGAGTTATATTTGGTTTGGGGATATATGTTAAAACATGTCTAATTATGGTAACCATAATTAATGTATTAAATTATGGACAGCTCTGAAATGTAACATTGCCCATAAACTCAAAATGGTTTAACCAATTCAGATCAAATATGACACTAAGACCTTATTAGGCTATGATGGCACTGTGACGACTTCTTGTCAATGGAAGGTAAAGGACTTGAACATCTAATCAAGATTTGCTGTTGGATAGTAATGACCTTCACCAACACCTCAAACACGAGTGATGGCTTCTTGTGACATTAGCTGATGTAAAGGAATGGAGGCTGCGGGTTGTGTTGGCCAACAAAATCTGAATGACATCACAACTAATTTTATGTCATCACAAAATTTAAAAAACATTCAAACTTCTTTGCTCATATTGGAATATTGAAATTATGAGCTACAGACAGTTGGACACAGACAAGAAAATCTGTAACAAGATGATTTTAACATTAAACTAAATTTTGGGAAGTGAAGCTTTAATATACATGCCTCAAGTAAGACACAATTTGACCATTAATATTATTGGCAACTAAAAGAGGCAATGCATAATTCTTGCAGCAGGCAAGATGACCTGTAATACTTTTCAGAGGTTACATTGAAGGCAATGATGACAATACCTATTCTTTCTTAGTGTTTATATTGGCAACAGTGGCATAATAAAGACTGTTTGATGCAATCTAAGAAAGCAAGTGAAGAACTGCAATACAAACTGATGTCAATTCTTGATAACGACATTGACAAAATTTCCATATTCATTACCTGAGGCCTTGTATCCATAGACATGATCATTTGTTTGGACACAGTGTTGGGTTAATAATCATAAATATGACGTCACTACTTCCACGGCGTATTTTCAAGTGGCAAACAGAGAGAACATCTACCGTAAACAAGGTCGCTGTTACGGCCACTAGGCAGAAGGTTTATTGTCTGTGTGGCAAGCGTCAACTGGGGACAAAGGAAGATGGAACAATGGCACATGCCACAGGGAAAAAGCCTATTAGTAAAAGGCCTTAGGGGTCGCTTCAAAACTCTGGGCGGTTCTGGGTGGTTCAACTGGAATTTAGATAAACAATAGCCAACCGCCCAGAACCGGCAGACAACCAACGTTTTTTGAAGTTTTTAAGATGCCCCTTATGCATTACATTATTCTGGTGAACAGTCTTACCATTGTTGATTCAATTGCTTGAATATCCCATGATCCAATACAACAGGTATGATGAACTGCACTACTTTCTTTAGGTAGGGTGACATGGGTTAAAACTTCACTATTGAGTCGTCTATCCTTGTGTTTATAATAGCATATAAATGACATACTTCAGACTGTCTGAGATCGTAAGAAAAGAATTTAAGAAGATTGATGACAAATTTGCTTATGATATTGACAAGGATTTCATGTGAGGTGTCGTATGCAGTATGCAATGGTGCTGAAGAGTTTCACTATTCTTGATGTCGGAATAAATGACCTACTAAAAACTGTCTGATACAATCTGATAATTAAAGTCAAGAACTGTCACAAGATTGTTGTTAAATCCTACTTATGATATTGACAAGGGTCTTATTCTGTTGGACGCACTGATGTCACAGACTAGAATCCCATCTTCTGATTGGTCAATTGAGGCTGTTCCATGTTACTCCCTGGCTTGAAACATTGCATTGGAGGTCAATGACAAAGTCTAAAAAATTGATCTATGCAGCTAAAATATTTTTGTATCAATCCCTTTCTTTAATATATTGTGCATAAATGTGTCCTTCAACTGTATTGTAAGAAAAATTTGAAATAATGAATCAGAAGAGCAGAAATATACAATATTTTGGAAATATTGGTTCATTCCATAGACATCGCACAGTAAGTTTCACGCCAGTAACATTGAATGAATAAGCCAGATTCAACAACCGTGTCCGACAGAATATATAGTATATGTCTTGTATTATGTGTCTTGTACATGTAACTCTGTCTGATGTTGATATTGGAATTAAATGATGTACTTGAGACAGTCTGACACAGAAAAATATATCTATAACAAGATGAGTTTAACATTCTACTCAACATGTAGTTAAAAGGTATTTTAATATGCATGCCTAAAGTAAAACCAGGTTTGCCCATTTCAGTTTTACGGCATCTAAAAGTGGCAACCTAATAGTATAAATAACCCATGTGGAAGGCCCAATTCACTGACAAAGTGAAAATGTCATATCCTATTTACTGGTTCACGCTCAGTTTACTTGAACTGTGATCGACATTTCTTTGGCATTCGTTATGATATTTAATCATTAGATACACATGCATGACTTTGTATTTTATTGTAAAGGTATTGATAAACCATTAAGAATTTTCATTAGAATTTTTATTTTTATTTTTATTTAAAGTTACTTTTCTGTTTGAAAATTTGGTAATTCTTTACAATCCTGTTTTGAACACAACACTTTCAAGCAGTGAATTTTAACAATATATAGAATTCCCAGTGCTGTAAATACTGATCGTGTTAATGTACGTAATAGTAAACGGGGTTTACTAACTTATTTGTTATTGAAACTGTGACGTGAAAGGCATGATCATTTTTTCATTATCATCTTACTTTTGGATTAGAGCTTTTTGAGTATAATAGGCCTATTACTATACTAATTAACATGCATATCTCTTCAGTCAAGTTGATCGGATTGCCAGTCATGTTCCTCAAGCATGTCAAGTGTAAAGTCATGTCCAGTTAAAGTATTTATGATTTAATATTAATGTTTTTATTTGCATTGTTGAAATGGCAAATGAATGTCCAGTATCAAACTTGAATGTCCAAACGAATATCCAAATGAATGTCCAATCTCCAATTTCCTGCCAGGATCACTGGGCT
>JXSR01S009895.1:32242-45066 GCA_000969725.1 Ophiothrix spiculata
ACCTGGAACTAGCCCACCGCTCCTCTAATCTTTCCTCCCCTGTTTGAGCACAACTACCGAACTCGAGCTGCGAGGGCTATGGATGGGCGGTGTTGGAGGGTTGGTGGGTCAGTAGGGTTTGGCACGAAACTAGTGCTTTAGACTTAACTGAAAGTAAGCAAGAGGGGATTAGAAGGATTGGAATGGGAAGTCTGGGAAGATGGAAGTACATTTTCAGGCTAGAAAGCTGCAGGCTGGAAGCAATTTACTCTTTCCTTTTCCTTTTTATTCTTGTCTTTCATGAACATAATATGTAACTTTGTTTCAAGTTGACCAAGAGTGTGGTGGAACCTGAAACTAGCCTGCTGCTTCTCAGATCATGCTGATCTTTTATTCACATCCCTATTTGAGCACAAGCAGCGAACACGAGCTGCGAGGGCTATGGATGGGCGATGTTGGAGAGTTGGTGGGTCAGCAAGGTTTGGCACGAAACTAGTGCTTTAGACCTAACTGAAAGTAAGCAAGAAAGGGAACTAGAAGGACTGGAATAGAACTCAGGAAAGACGGTTCCAAGTACATTTTTAGATAACTTGAACAAGTGACAAGCAGTGAATTGTTCCAAATAGGACACCCTGAAATCAAGATTTGCAACAAATAGCATGTTTGGATGATCACTATACTCATAAGAATATTGTGTCTCTTTTGTGTGTGTTTTGCCATCACCAAATGTCTTCACTTTTCATACCTTGTTCACAGTCTGAATGGGTATGTCTTTGTAGCTTACTGTACTTCTTGGTGTCTTGGATAAATGGTGTCGGCTTCCCCTGTCAAATTTATGTCAGTTGTTCCTCCAATTACAGACTTTTATTACTAGTGCAAACATGTTAATGCAGCACTTGTAAAAGCATTATATTCTAATTGGCTTCACATCCCAAAATTAAAATTAATAAATCAGGTCAGCAGTTTTGTCAAGTCGTCATGACCAACAACGTTGAAAAATAAAACTCATATCAAAATATTCTAATCTCAACTACATTGTTCGATATTTTTTCAAATACAAGTACAAGATTTGGTTTTAGCATCGTTTGCATAGTTTACCACAATACAAAACCGATTTGTATATGATACTCATGTCACATCGAACTTTCGGTAGTGAAGGGGTGGTTGCGGGTCATATGCATCGCAAATAAGAACCAGGTATCATGGAATCCGCTGGAGATATCATGTGAAGGGAGTCACAAGGGTCAAGTATCAAAGAACAGACACAATGTGAGTGTACTTCTGTCGAATGAATTTATAAATGGCTTCCATTGTTTGAGTGTATGACGGAATCTTTTAGTCCCGAATATCTAGGTTGAACAATGGTGAATGGATGTAGCAGATAAGAAAAAAATTCGTACCACTCTAAACGTGAAACTTTTTCACTACATAGTCAATTAAATAGGTCAAAGGCTTTCTTTGTACCACGGTGCAGTATCGGTTTTTGAGTTTTTATCTATTTGTTGTAGTCTTTTCATCTGATACAAATGTAATTGCAAAGCGAATCTTGACATTTCCTTTCCATACCTCTTCCAGGATACCTCTGCCTTTAAATACTTGATCCATGTTTAAAACCATTAGATAAACAATAGAAATATTAAACATAAAAATAATTGGAATAGACTAAATAATACCAATATACTACTAAAATACCCCAAAATTGTCACATCATTTTTCTCCATCAAGTACCCACATGAAAGTTGTAATTCGAGTGAGGTATATGATAATGTCGGACAGTCTTTCATCTAATTATTTTAGCTCTTCAGTTCTTCAAAAAATGGAATTCAAAATACCATGACAAATGAAGTGCATGTACAATGAGTCACTACTACACATACAATGCCATCTTCGCGTCAGCCATTTCAAAATCTTCTTTTTTTATCCGTGTTTTCTAGCGGTAGCTTAATGACATTCTTCCATATTGAAACCGAGTAACTTAACCCGAACTGATTCAGTAAAGGAGTTCTCTTGCATTTTCAATATCCATCGCTTGCTTGATTGTCGAATGCCTTTTAATATTCTAGCAGTTTTTGGCATATAAATCACCCCAAACCAAGGACATCTTTCATGACATTCTTAAAAGTAAAAGAACCGTAGATTACCGTTATAACTGTGAAAGCTATCCGTATGTCGGGGAATTGACACCTACCAAACAAAGGTCATACCAGACATTTTGTCTTGATTGAGCTGCCAATCTCTCTGGCTCAGAGATGCGCTTTACCTTTGCATCAAACAGACAGCTATTTTCATTAGGCCATGTAAAAAAGAATCCAAAGTTATCGTCCTTGTCTTCCTCAATCATTTCTATTTATTTTGTATTTTATTATAAACACCTATATCCGTTACTAGGTCTTTTTGAGTTTGGTTGGGTTTTGTTTGCCATGTCGTAATCGGTTGACATACCAATACATAATAGATTGATTTTATCTCATATAGGCTACACACGAAATTATATTACACATTCAAAATTTGGTTTTAAAAACAATAAGTGCTTGTTACTATGCTTTACAAAAGGAATAAGTATAACAGTAATAGAAAGCAATTTCTTTATATATAAACAGGGTATTTCTTATAGATTTACTTCAATTAACGATTTATTGATCAACCTTAGGTAGGGCTTATGATGCATTGCACTGCAACCCAAATATCCATTAGGCTGGCGTCCAAAGACATTTGCTCGTCCGAGTGACATTCGCTCAACCTACTAAGAAAACTTAACTCCAACTGGAAGAGACATTCGCTTAACAAATTTTATGACATTCGCTACACTTCAGATTGAATTGTTTTTGGGTCTGTTTATTAAATAATGATACCACTACGACATGCGCAAGAGACATTCGCTTTCATCTATTGAAACGATGTTCGCTCAATGAGAGACATTCGCTCTCCGTTTTAGCGAACAAACATGACAAATCAGAGTGAATGTTAAGAGTGAATGTCACTCGGCGGAGCGAATGTCTTTGGACGCCAAGCCCAATAGGTTGATCAAAAGAGGATCGATGATCCCTAGACTGTGATCAGGGAAAATTGCTATACATTTGTACACAACTGGTCACTTATTACGAATATTATCAGATTGTTTAGTTTCAGTTTTCAGTTTATTTTTCCATCAACAAAGAATATAATAGATAAATTGAAAAATGGAAAGATGACCAAAAAGAGCAAAGCTCGTAAAAGCTCGATTGGCGGCAAACAGGAAACACTGCTAAGGACAAAGCAAGCACTGGATCTTTTTCTATGTCCATAAGGAAATCAAAATAACCGCAACATCATCTTTCTTTTTGTAAAATATCAAACAACAAACACGTTCAATTTTCTATCAGCCTTGCTAGGATATTATTTTGAACATGTGCATACTTGATCATTGTTTCTCAAAGCTTTTGGCTCCGAATCATAATCATCCAGGCAAGATTTCTTTCCAAATCATTCTGCTAACACATATTATACTTGTAATAAACAAATGGGCCCTACCGTATGCTAAGAACGATGATAAATATGAAACCCTGTTCACCTAGAATGATAAATCTATGGTTTAGTTTCACAGCAATTAGCTACGTTGTTATTTATAGTCCATAAGAAATTGATACTTTACTTGCACACATATTGAAATTGTTTGCCATAAGGCATTTTTATGTGATTCGTGATCATTTCTGCGATATACCTGGGTTTATTCGAATCTTCTGAATTGAAATAATTGTAGTAAGTTTATGCAATCTTTTTGATGTTAAAAGTTAATATTTGATTTACTAAACCAAACGAGCACATGTTACATAGAAATGCTTTAGCATCTAAACATTTCGTTTCTCATCAAATTGATGATCCGAAGGGAAATTTTTGAAAATCATGGGCAATCTTTTAAAGTTAGTGCAGTGTGGAAGACGTACAAGATTTATGTAATAAAAATTTCTTCGAGGTTCAAGGTCATGGTTGTAGTGATGAGAGATGTGCAATGGGATGCGTATCCATGACCCTATATCTAAGGTGTAATCAGATGGATAAGTGAACAAATGGTGTGAAAAGGACACATCTTTCAATGCTTGATTGACCACTTCAAGTAGTATTACTTCTTCGTCTTGCAAGACGCCATGCAATTGAAACCAAAGTTTCTAAGACGCAATTTTGGAATTTTTACATCTATTAGAAGTATCAGATTGTATCAGCAATTATTTTCCAAAGACAAACCTGGAAGACAAACTCGTTTGGGAATGTTTTATGGAATCCTTTCTATAATAATATTTAAGGTGACCTGTTCTAGATCAATACATCATAATAAGTTTAACGTTTTCTATAAAGAGAATGTTTAGAGGTTATTAATTATTGGAAATTTTTATGTCAATGTCAGATAAGATATTTCAAGATCATCATTCATCCCTTAGTATCTTTTAATTTGAACTGATATAACGTCTTTGTCTTGGGAAAATATGATAAGATTCACCTGCAATTACAAGCTATTTTTACATAGAGCCATTATTTTTCATAAAACTGCATATCAGCTAAGAAAAAATACTACTAGTACTACAATACGTTACCGTTTGCAAAAGCTTCCGAATTTTGCAACTGTAAAAGCTTCTGAATTTTGCACCGGTCACAACGGTCATAAGGCAATACCCGATAGTAAATACTACGTGTGGATACATGGTTCTCATGTCACCTGCACACATCTGCTGTAAATGATTGACCGAAATGGAATCTATAGCAGGTATTGACCCGACTATTATAGGAAGCTGATGGAGATCAGCAAATGCAAATGCTGAGAGAATGTTTACAAAAATGTTAATTAAAATACTTATAGAAATGAAATCAAACGCTAATTTCGAGCTTCTGAAATATCGAATAAAACACTTCTGCCAGAAACTGTCATGATGATCCTGCCTAATTTTAGAGTTCATTGCATTGAATTGGGAAGGTTGTTTACTTATGGAGTTACTTTGAAGTGTTAGTTGCAAGAGTAATGTTCATGCACTTGTTGGCAAACTTCATATCTATAGGTAATTATAGGAGACATGTTTCTTATCACGCTTTTCCTTTTACTCCTCCTAAATGATATGCTTTTTAAGCAAATAATGTTTGGCATAATGTTGTTAAACTTAAATTGCTTAGATACACAGCGTTTGATTGAATTTTACATGTCCGTGCAATGCACCATTCCATGTTGGTTGATCATGTTGATAAAGGCATGAATCGAAAACATGAATTACTTAAAACTGCAGCTGATTGGCCGATATGTATTTTAACAAATTCAAGTAATTGTAAAAAAATGGACCAAACGTTTCGAAACTTGTATTTAAAATAGCTACACTAGTATATATATTTTTTGAAACAAGCCAATCAAAATCGGTTTTAAGGTCTTTATAGGTAAGAAAAGAACTTACAATCTGCCCTAGTCGGCAAGTAATAAGGCCAACATAACTCTCTACAATTAGAACATGACCACTTATACATGGCTATCGAACTAAAATAGCTTCCAGAAACATTTCAAGATGGCCTCAAGAACAAAACACAAAACCAAATGCATTTTGTAATGTCTGGCGAGGTACATTGGTTTGATGTCAAGCGCCTTTCCTTTTATTCAGGGTCATGAGTCGGGCCATCCGACAAGCCATCTGTTGTGAGCTTCTCCCAATCTGGTTGTCAATCTCAGTTATCCTCTTTGGCCTGCGATGTAGGCTCTAAGATGTTTAGCAGTTGTGTGTTAAGTTAAAACAAATGTACAGGTTTAGACTTGACCATGTTATTCAATATGAATGTGATAACGTGCACTTTTCTCCACAAGTTTTATAGTTATTTGAATGACAGTCTGGTTTATCATTTGCCTTACATTTGCAAATTTAAAGAGTCAAGCGAGAAGTTAACCACCAGATTCTCATCAAGGTGCAGGATTGTATTTATTGGCAGAATTGCTCCATTCTTTAAAAAGATGAATGAAACATTGACATTAAAGGAGCATGGTCCAATTGCCTCAACCTTTTTTCAAACTTTTCGAGACTTTGGTATCAAAATGTTGCTCCTTTATTTCTCATACCCCATGTAAAATTTCACGGCCGAGTTATGTTCCATTTTGGAAATATATATGAAAATAAGTCTAATTATGGTAACCATAATTAAATTTACATGGTAACATATAGGCGGCATTGAAATACGCCAAGCTCCTTTAAATGGGGAAATTTTGTCAAAAAGACACAACCCTGCACCTGCCTCTGACTTAACCAAGCAACTTTGTGTTGCTCAATCCAGTACAATTGAGAATATAAAGTGGAACCTCTTTAACACAAAATCTGTAGGGCCACACATTTGTGAGGTCCATCTATAGTGTAATATCAGGACTTTGTGTTATTCACTGTTAGTTATATACAAATTCAGTGCCAGGGACTTGAATATTTAGTTTGTGTTATCAGGGTTTTGGATTTAAGAGACTTCGTGTTAAAGAGGTTCAACTTTAGTTTGTATTTTGATACGCAAATGGTTTTCTTCAAGCGGCTAGTGTCTTTACGTTTTAAATGTATGATTCAGTTAAATATTACTTTAAATTGTAACAGAATTGTGAAATATACATGTAGGTGTTCAATGATGCATCCAACTATCGGCGTGACACTATAGCCGCTTGGAGAAAACCGTTTGCGTGTCAAAATACAAACTAAAGATGAACCTCTTTAACACGAAGTCTCTTAAATCCAAAACCCTGATAACACAAACTAAATGTTCAAGTCCCTGAAAATTCCCCATGTTCTCCATGTATATCAATGTGTCAGTTGACCTGCAAAGGCCTTTATGTATCTCAGTATCTGATAATGTATGTTTTAGTTAGATATTCCTAAAAGCTTAGCTACAAACACCCCTACTGAGCCTTGATTTCCTCGCAATGCCTTAGCAAAGGGAAGTTATTGTAGATTATACTAACCTAATAGCCGGAAGAATTAGCATTACTAAATATGTTTTATCTCTGTGCTAGCATTTTAAGCCCACATCGCAAAAGAGTAATTCAATTTGTTCTTCGACTTGATATGTTTCCGTATGACAAATTGAACAAATAGTAGATTTAGGAGGTCTTAATGAAAAACAGGTTTTTCATTTGGATTTATAAATTAGAAAAGTTCAGGAATTTAGAATTTCATTTAGTTCGGATTATAACGGGTGTGTGACACAACATAAGCAATAATGTGAATGATAAAAGTGAATATAGGACAAATACCCTGTATAATATGATATTAAAAAATTCACTTGATTCTGTTCATTCTTTTTCAAATGACAAGCCAGAGGAACTTTACAACAATAAAAATCTACAGGGCAACCTGCAATTGTAAGATTCTGAGACCGACAATTGCAAGTATTAGAAAAAATGACATCTTTTTAATTTTTTTCAAGAATGCAAACAGATTTGCAATTAAAGTTTCTAATAAAGAAACATCAGATATAAGTCAAAGATTGTTATTAGTAATTAAAGAAATGTAGCTGGGGATCACGGGTTGCCCCAATTGCGATGATTAAAGATTCTAATTCTTTCATGATTTTGAATTTTTCAAGTAGCTTCGACAATGAATTCATTATACAATGAGAGCGATGTATGCTTTTACGATCACTCGTTTCTGAGAATGCAAAGAACGTTGACCAGCAAGAGTCCATCTTTCAGCACAAGATTCACAACCGTCACCTCAGATGACCTGCGTTTGTCAAAGATGGGTTCGCCTTTCTAAAATACGGGTCATTTATTAAACTACGGCTGTCCATAGGGGCGAATTTGACCTCAAGGGTACATCGAAAGTGGAACATGCGTCCTAGTTTTGAAACTTCGTATATTTGGTGTTCTTATTTTCTCCCAGACTGAATCATAGTTTAGAAACGCATTGTGGGGTCGAAAATTAGTAATTACATTCTTCCGTGATCCTTTAGATCAGTAAGAGCACATTCTGTAAAATCATTGCTAAAATTTTGCACATTTTTGTAGTTCAAATTATTTTATTATGTCAGGGAAGTTCAGGAATGATATATAGGCCTAAAGGACTTCGTCTTCAATGCAAGAAATTATTTAGGCCTATAAGTCCTTTAGGCCTATACCTAAATAAAAAACTTATAACAAAAAAGAGTAAATAAAATGTAAACAATAATGGAAATATAGCATCACGTTTTTAGTAACCATATTTTTAATAATTCCATTTGTTTTTGTTTGTTTGTTTGTAGTCCAAAACACAATTTTTCAAGTTGTCGTGTAAAGTTGTGCCAAACAGATAATTAAACATAAAAACAATATAAAAAGAGCATATAAAAATCAATTTTACATTGCTCGAATTTTAATAGCCAAAAGTTTGAAATGTACCGTAACGTTTTGGTGACCATAATTTTTAATATTTTCATATTTATTTAAAACAAAAGCCAAAATACAATTTGCAAAATACACGTGCAAAGTTGTATGACACTGATAACTAAACACAAAATACTTTAATAAAAGTATCAAATCAGTGATTTATATCATAATTTTTCTTGTGAAGAGACCATTAAATGAATTCATTTATCATCTCTATATGGATGCGATGACGGCTACATGAAAGAATACCGCCGGACAATTTACAGGTTGATCGTTGACCAAGAAATGGCAGAAATGAATGCATAAGCGGAGGTGCATGCAGAATGCGACGAGCTCTCCATAATGAGCGGCCATGTGTCACACATGTGCTGTTTTACTTCCATCACGGGTACAAAAAAAACTGCAAAAAGCTGATAGATTTCGTATTATAAGAATATTGCCTTGATTTCCGCATTTTATGTGGCACACAGACGAAATGCATACTGTTGCATCACCATATTGCATCATCAGCGCTGAGGTACGTGCGAAATGTTGCATGATCAGTTGATGTGGAAACAAAAATTGTTTAGGAGGCCTTTAATTGTTGTCTGCATGTATACTCTGTAAACCTTGAAGTATGCAACAAGCAATCAGACTCTGTTACAAGATCCAGAGCATATCCCTTGTATTCTACAACATTGGGAACTGGTGGTTTTGTATTGTGTAAGAGACTAGTAATGATTGATTTAGGTCGAATCACTGCGTATTAATATGTTTTTACATGAATTCATCATAATTTTGGTATTATTTTGGGCTAATTTTGTTGCTAACATATGGACAAACATTGTAAATAAATTAATTTGAATACTTGGCAAGATTTGGTACGTTGTTATGATTCGAGAAATACGGACTAATTTACTTCCCCGTATGGTCATATTGGTTTTTGTGCGTTAATCGGCTACTTGTTGCATACTTCAAGATTTACAGAGAATTGTTGGTTTTTTTTATTTCAATTTTTAATTGTTGAGCATTGCATTCGTGGTTTTGCTACATATCATGTATTTTGGTGAAATTTTGAGATCTGTATAAAATCATAAAGAGCAGCTATTTAGAACATTTTACGATCTGCAAGTTGTAACCACGTGTGTGTAATTCAGAAACTCGATCCTGAACCTTTGGTGATTTTTCTTTCTCCTGACACACCGCCACATCTGATGTGGACCCAAAATCGACCTACTTTTGAAATATCTCGAGTACAATGCACTCTGTTTTGTGGGCCAGTTGGCCATAGAGGTGACACAAAATTAGCGCTGGACGTGTTTTATATATATAAATATATTTATTGTCTATAAATTAAAATGGTGTCATAAATTCTTCTAGTGTCATAGTTTAGAGGTGGATGTGAAGTTCACGTCTGTCTTTTACAACTGGTATTTTATCATGATTGGCTTGGAATAAGTGTTTTAATCGCGCTTATATGTTTTTGATGGCATCGACATATTCTTTATTGCAACCAATTGTGAATTTATTTTAAAAAAATAATTTCAAAATGAAGGAAAATGTCACAGCCTCTTGAAATCTATTGTATTCAAGATTAGCAGCTTTGCCATGTTTCCGGGATATCAACAGCGTGTTTGAATAATTCAAAATATGACCATGAAGCACAAGTTACTTATTCTGTTTTAAAAAGCCCGCCAATACGAAAATCAATTGGCGTGCAATGCCGTGCATAGGATTAATTGAAATGAGAATTACCCTGTATTGTTATCTGATAACGCAATGTAGATCCTCGATTGCGTGTTTAAAGAATTATTCCGCTGTAAACAACCTAGAATTGACGATTCACTTATTATCTCCATGACTTTGCTATACGCCGGGACAGTTGTGACGTCATAATTTATGCACAACTGTCCCGGCGTATAGGCATGATAGGTAACCAATACAATATCGAGCACTTTAATTCGATATACCATCTCTATAATAACCTAAAATACATTTGCAGTTGCTGAAGCGTGACGGTTAGCATCGGAAGGTCACCTAGCTTCCAGTATTCTGTATGTAGGTCCATATGTTCTATTCGTAGGTTTTATGGTCCCAGGTTCTATGACACGCCTAAAAACAGGCGAGATAAATCTGCTCGTAAAAATATTGCACATATGCTGCAGCATGTAACCATATAATGGTTTGTTAAAACCATTGGACAAATTAGAGGAATGTGAATGGGCAATTATTTCTGTTTTGGACAATTGGATTTCGAATGGTGGTATCGATAGAGACAGTATGAACAAGGCCTATATTGTTAACTGAACTTTTGTTAATAGAATTGTTAAACATTAATTGGTATTATAAAGAGACAATTTGAGAGGAAATTTTATTTTGTCACACAACGCAGAGAATAAAAGCAATATGGTGCAAATAACTTACAAAAGTACATGGAGAATAGGAATAAACACAAGGGACATTATGTAATCATATAAAAGCATCACTTAACAGACAACTTTTCAATTAAATACGTTCAATGTATAATAATTATTATGCATTAATATTTAGGAATGTATGGTGTAAAAGTACTTGGTGGCAGACGTGTGTCAACCAGTATCATCTCTTACACATTTTCAGAGAATCGCTATAGTCATCAGAGAATCAATGAATTTAACGTGAAAGTTATCGCATTGTTACATACCGCTTTTAATTGTATTCTGATTGATGTTTTGCCGCCATTTTGGTATTTACTATTTACAAATCTGGTGTCAAAATCATTGTGGGTATATATGTGAATCCTGCAGTCTATGTGACTCCTCGAATATAAAAAGATGCATAATTTTAAATTAACATAACATTTCAGTGATGAATGATATTTTATTTATTTGATCAAAAGATATTTCAGAACATCTCAAGTGTGGATATAGCCGAGGAACTACATGTTAGCAACTTAGAATGGCTAAAATTTCTTGATGATATTACATTTTTTGTTAGGGGCATTATTACAGCGTAAATTTGATAAATATTTAATGATAAGTTATTAAGATTTTATGTGTGTGAGGTTATTTTCTTCAATGAATTAATGAAACGCAGTTCATTAATTCATTCATTCATCCATTCAGTAAATGAAAGACAGGGTGATCCGACATGATGGCTAGATATAGATATTGGCGTACATCACGTATATGCCGAATAAAAATTATCAGAGCACGTTGTTTTGGTGTAGGTCCTATAACCCAACGTTTCGGTCAATAATTAAAATAATAGCTGTACGGGTCGTATGTTATATTAGCATTTAGGTATAGTATTTCGTAATGTTATTCTGGCAAAGATCAGTACAACACAGCAAACTAGTAAAATACAATGACTTAACATGACAGAAAGGGGACCTATCAATTTTCTTTTTTTTCTACTTTTTATCAGTCTAAAACAGACAAAATGACGTGAGTTCTTCTACATGTTCTAGGGACTAACAAAACATACTTAAAACCATAATACATCGTGTGCACGTCAGATTTGACGAATATAGAATCATAAAATTCGCTTGGGACTTTTGAATTATTACAAAAGGAAGGAAATAGAAAAGGCCTACGGGCTTTACCTTGCATTGCCTAGGGACAGCTTCCGTCAGCTTGTTCGCGGCTCAAATCAGGTGAACCATAATGTTGCCCTTATAAAGCAGAAAACCGGAATCACACCCATACCTTTAAAAGCGTTGCCTTTAGGAATGAGAGTAGCGAGAAGAAAATATTTTCTTGAAAATACAGATAAATCTAGATATTCATTCGATTGGTATTGAAATCTTCAGAAACATCAGCTCAAATGTGCTACAGTTTCGGATAAGCTTAAGCCTGACATTCTGAGTCAATATGACAAGCAATATTTATGAGGTTGATGAGTGAGCTGTTTATGTGTGTTCTGATTTGGCCGAAGAAATATGTTTCTTTTAAACATGAACATGTTATACATGAGGAATAAACCTTGGCTAAGAACGTCCTGACGTCTTACGAATCCTGCCAAGGCAAAGACAATCATGGTCTTTATTTTAGTAATTTACTTTGTGTCCTTTTAAGCCTGTAGTTTGGCGAACAAATTTAAATCAACTAGAAACACTGTTTGTGACCTGACCTTTTGTCAGGTCACGAACTTTATTCTTGCTCGTCGCTATTTTGTAACTTTTTCGGTGTTATTTTGTAAGGTACGAGAAGATGAGTTGGACAAAAAGGGCTTGGCAACATTCGACCTGATTGCTATCATCATTTTTTTTTATATAATTATGTATTTTGGGGATTTTAACAAATATTTCATGAATTTATAGGAAAGCGTTTCAATTGTCACAGATATGAACAAATATATTGTGGAACATTACTTGAAAATGATAATGGTCTCAATAAATGTACCTGATCCAAACCTTACTATTAACAGTAACAATCGAAATCAGTTCGAATTTCGGATCTTCAGTACACAGCTCTTGATGTTGAAAATTAAAAAAAAAAAAAAAATTACCAGCTGCATCCGCCTATGTTCCTTGTATCCAGGTATCCAC
>JXSR01S009895.1:49495-59832 GCA_000969725.1 Ophiothrix spiculata
AATTTGGCTTGACCGATTGAATAGGCAATAGTTGAATGTTTTCATCCGCAATTACATTGATACATTGAGTAATTTACTAAATCAAGTGAGTGTAAATATGATAAAACATTTATAAAAACCCACATTTGTTAATTTTTACGTATACTAGGCCAAAGATATAGGCCAAGTATTTTGCACTGGTAAAAACCAATCTACTTGGTTTAAATTAAACTGAATGTCGTCACCAAAAACATGAAACATTTGAAAGGAATTTGACTCATACGTGATCAATTTTGTTTGCATTCTGAGATAAGCCATGCTATAAATTTTAGAAATTGCCTCATACTATTGCTACTTTCATAAAAACCTCTTCCTATCCATAATCCGTGATGAAATCTTAGTGCAAAACTTGCTTAGAGCTACAGCAAAACTTGCACCTTTTCGCCAAAACAATCCGTTTAATATCAATCAATTTCCGTCCCAATTTCTATAGCTTCATATTCAATATCTTCATGTTTTTAGAAT
Source organism: Ophiothrix spiculata (assembly GCA_000969725.1). NCBI lineage: Eukaryota > Metazoa > Echinodermata > Ophiuroidea > Amphilepidida > Ophiotrichidae > Ophiothrix > Ophiothrix spiculata. The sequence continues at coordinate 50,000 of JXSR01S009895.1, forward strand.
AAACGTTTGTGTTGATTTGCTGGTCCATGACCCCGCCATGGCGCCTCTAATGACAGTTTATGTCATTAGAAGCCAGTGGCAACTTAGTAATAGATGAAGGAAAGTCAACTTTCCGGGAAAGACCGTCACCGACATTTTAAAAATTCGACTTTGTGTACAATAATATTGCTTCTAGAATAAGAAATATTCATTGACACCTTGGTATTTTTTAACTGTTGATTCAATTATTATTATTATTTTATTTGAAATGCAAGCCCTCAATGGCACTTATGATAGTATCAAATATTGACAATTGTCATAGAAAAGACCTTTCAACATGAAATCTATGCTGGCATATACAAGATACAACCATGCCATATATATCGGACCAAATTGTCAAAGTCAATATGTGTTGAATAAAACCTTACGTATCGCAATATGTTCAAGTTTGTTACTTTTGCGCTGAATTAGCTCAGGTAGGTTTACAAAACACACACATAAAGAAAATATATAATATTTTGCCATAATGAGCGTACTTTTTAACGTCTGTTAAAATTATTAACATCTATCAAAGGCTTAACGTTGATGAATAATTTAAAGCTGAGTGCTTGAGTAAAATGCCGCAGTCCTCAGCTCCTGTGCTAACCTTTTGACATTTTCACTATGACCATTGCTGAACTTTCTTAAAGCGGCGAGTCTAAAGATGGCAATCGACCTCTGTAACCTCATACACAGAACACCTACGTTGTACATGATACGTGGTTACTAGGTCTACTTATTACACATCCACAAGTGAGACAGAATTGTTGTCTGTGAATGAGGTTACCATCTGACGCATCTGCGCGATACTATCTAGGGAGCTTGAGACATCGCGTTGTGGTCAATGCAAGACTGTTGAATTTAAATACGCTGCCTTTTAAATTTCCAACAATACATTAACTGAGTCTCATAGAAGAATTTTGACATTTGACATATGGCAGCTATTTCATGTTGATATCTGTTGCATGGAATGCCTTATAATAGATCTAACGCCTGTCTAGAGTGATGGGGTAAACAATGGGGTTTTCTCATGTAAGGTCATTGACACGGTGAAGGGGGGGACCGGGAAAAGTAACTTGAACTTGAGAAGTGTATGGATTGGCAATATGTCACTCCACCCATATCGTAGACATGAACCTCATTGTTTTAGTGAAAGAATCATAGCCAGATAATTGAGTTTTATTGCCGAATAGGGCTTAGTGAAAACATGTTGGTGTAGAATTACGCTGTATAGTACCGTAGTACTTAAAACCAAAAAATCTTTTAGTCTTTCTCGTTTATATTATTTCCACTGCGTATCTTGTCCAGTCACTAACATTTTTACAATACATCACCTGGCTAAAGGAAGGCATTGATGAAAAATTAGACACTCCCTCCCTTTTGCAATGCCGTACAAGTGTTCACAAACTATTCGGCAAAAGTGATGTATTTAATCCTTCAGCATGTTAGCGATAGCGTCAATCGGCATCGGCCAATTTTTCTCAGCAGCCCTTTACAACAATCAAAATGTGATAATCCGAACAATCAGTTTGTGTACTGATTTGTAAAATTGAAGTATTTTGAATCAAGAGAGACTATGGCATCAATGAACAAGAAAAGAAAATCTATAATATTATTGACAATAATCAATGCAATCGGCATATTTTTAATATCCTCTTGAAAACGCTCAATAATAGTAACTCAAAATTTTCAAATTTGTAAATCCTAAAATATAATTTTTACCCAATAGAGAAAAAGTAGAGGCAGTTATTATGAAAAATTGTAAGGCTTTTGTATCCTTAACATTTTGAAAGTAATAATACAAACATAAGTCAAATAAAGGTATTGCTAATGGTTCAACTTCGGGGTTCTGTTTAGGTCAGATGAATTCACATTAGAGGACTTCATTTATCAAGGTAATCTCAATTATTTGAAACATGGACTTCATCAATATTTGATATTTTCTAATTTCTTTTGTTTATTGCAGACGTATGTTTCCGACTTTCCAGGTCAAGATCTCTGGCATGGATCCTATGGCTGAGTACATTCTCATGATGGACTTTGTACCGGTAAGCTATTTCATAATTTCGTGTCGCTTTGTCGCACTGTGGTAGTACTCTTTTGCTCAATTGTCGCGCAAGTAGTTGCCACTTCATCGCTTTCAAGGTGTATTTAATACATCACTTATTTATCTGCCTGGCAGTGTTTGCATTGAAAGTATCAACATTGACATTTTGGGGCACTTTGAGAAAAACAACGTCATCGCTTTGTGGCAACAGCTTCATACGACAGAGAGAATGAAACAACAACCATTTAAAGCTTTTTGACATAATTTGCGTGGCATTACTTGATGCCATCACAATACGAACATCCATGCACAAGTGTTTGGTGGGGCTACATTACTTTTGAGTACAGAACATTCAAGTATGGTTACCATGGCTACTGGTTATCGATATCCAATTTTTGTGTGTACTTAAAAAAATTGGTGCTTAAAGCATCTGTAAAATACAGTAACCGCATTTTATAAAAGCCAACTCACATTCAATTATTGACTTGTTTCCACTTCGAATAATAAATAAGGAGCTCTCATCTTTTTGGACCAAGTGTACTTTAGGTCCAGGCCAGAGTTTTAGGGTTAGGGTTTAGGGTTAGCGTTAGGTTTAATTTAGGGTTAGGGGATAGTTTGAGATGGGACCTAAAGTATACTTTTTCCATCTTTTTTTATTCTTTTTTATTCTTCTCCAGGTGGATGACAAACGTTACCGATATGCTTTCCATTCTTCAAGTTGGTTAGTGGCAGGCAAAGCTGACCCAGAGATGCCTGGCAGGATCCATGTTCATCCAGACTCACCAGCACGGGGTGCTATGTGGATGAAACAAATAGTGTCATTTGATAAACTCAAACTTACAAACAACCTGTTGGATGATAATGGTCATGTAAGTATTGCGTGATGCGTATGTCATTGCAGAATTTCACTTTAGTATTGCGCGATATATTGTTCATGGTAATTTATTTTAACTTCGTTAAATGGGATAAAAACACAGTGTAAATTAGCCAAAACATTCACGTACTTTTAAATTATCAAAATGTGTGTATAAATCTTCATTATTTCAAGCAAGATACTTCATTAAAAGCGTACATATAAAATATCAAGATGGAAATATTTCTTGTTGGTCCATCATTGATAGTATCGACCAAAAGACAAGGAAGCCTTTTTGGAATGGGATTCTCACATTAGGTTGATATACTTGTATGTGCCACGGTTTTGGGGTATAATTTCACCATTTTTGGTATATCGATGAGTGTTTTTTGTGGAAAAATGGTATAGTGAAGGGTTGCAAAATTGCCTTTTTTTAGGTATAGAGAACGGTCCTTGTCGCGGGCAAGGAAGCAACCAAGTTAACTCAATCAGTTTTCGCTCGCTTACAATGTTGTAGGTGCGGAGTTCGAGTCTTGGTTGTGACTGTACTTGAGATTCTCGCGGCAATCATAAGACCAACGTCTCACTGTCTTGTACTAAAGTTGTATAATTAAGGAGCTGATCCGGACCGCAATGGTTTGTATGTTGAAATGATGCTAGTAAGAGTGAAATGGAGTTCATTTGGGTCACATTAGTTAGCGACTTTTTCTATAGTGCGCAACTAGGCAAGCACAGTGCACTATAAATTGACTGTATTTATCTATAATTTTAGCTGTCACCAACTAAAACCTCAACTTTTTATCCGCTATGTTTATCTTTTCCAGATTATTTTGAATTCTATGCATCGCTACCAACCCAGATTTCACGTGGTTCATGTTAGTGGTAGAAAGGACTTTGACAATGCACCTGAAAGAGACTTCAAGACATTCATATTCCAAGAGACACAGTTCACAGCAGTCACAGCATATCAGAATCATAGAGTAAGTGTTTAACAATTTGAGGATCCTAATGTTGTGTTGTCCTGGGGTTAATTGCATTTATTGTTTATACAGAATATGGACATAAGATGTACTGTTACCTGGTATGGTGAATGTTGCATTACCATTGCGTATTACTTCAACAGGACTGTATTGTATTAATGCAATGCAATAAAACAACATGCATTGCAATTGAAACATGACATCTCATGTCTTCTGTATAATTGCAATGCATAAAGAGGAATCTGATCCTGTATTCAATCTGAACATCTCTGTAACTCATGGTCAATCCAATCCATTTAAAACATGAACTAAGTCCTCCATAAGACAAGCATGTACCTAATTAACGTGGACGTGGTCATAAGCCTTAATTTGTCTTTAAACCTCAGTCGCTAAATAATCCACACATGGACTTGACGATATCTACACATTATACGTATGGTATCAATAATAGTACAATTGATGCGTTAGATTATATAGACGGTATCGTGTTACTATCCGCCTTTCTTCTCTTTCAATACTCAAAAGCATCTGCAAAAATGCTTAGAGAGTTTGCTTCATTTGGCGCGAGTAACAATTCTATAAAGCAGACGATAGCATCTTGTATGAGAAAAAGATTGAATAACAAAGTTCCCGCCTAATTTTTTGATGATTAATATTAATTTGTGGCATGCGTTCGCTTTTGTGCGGAATGAATGAAGTTAATGCAGTGTCTCTTTGATAATTTTGTAGCAGCATGGAAATTCTATCTCGGGAATTTTACAGTTCTATTGTATTCCAAAGCTTTCTTATTCGATCATGCGCAAGACTCATTTTGAGTGTACCTGAACCAGGAGTTGAAATGAGCAAAAATCAGTAAAGATGGTTCCCAAATCATTCTTTCAATGACTTAAATTGTATTCAATGAGGCTAATTCAAAGATGTATTGGACAGACGTGGCCGTTATTTTTCCAACTCATGTCGACACCAATAAACATGTACTGTAGCTGTGTATTGGACGAACAAAATTCAATTTTATCATTGTTTTACAAAAACACTCCTTCCTTATAATAGCTACACACATGAACGATAAGATTCTTCTTTCTCTTGGACCCTAATTTGCCAACAGTAAAGGCTCAAGAATTTGCATTTTCAAATTTTGTTGCGAAAGACACACTTTTATAAGGATCTGGTGACATTAATGATGATTACACAATGAAGTGTCCGTTTATTTTATTTTGACGAATGAATGCTTTAGATACCATGCATCTACTGAATATGATCTCTACTATTATATCGGGAGTTCTAGAGTCATTCACATTTATAAATTTACTACTTTGATTCCGATGTAGCATAATCCACAGTGTTAATCTAGTCGTTAAAATGAAATCGATACTGTCTTTAATTAAGGCCATATATTAAACAAAGTTAGCAACATTTAACAGTAATTATTAAGACCACCTTCACCCTATTAAAAACCGCTACATAAAGTGATTGACAGATAAGATTAACCGATTAGGATTTGATTTAAATTGGGGGAAGTGGGTTTTGTGCAAGGAAAACATTGTATGTATTTCTTGTATTAGTTCCAATGTCAATAATTGTCATGATCATTGTCGGGCAAGAGGTTAAGGAAATTTTGCAACTTTCGATGATACGTTTCCGATCTTGCACACTTTTGCTTTCCTTGATTTGTTATTGTTACTATGAAAAACCTCGGTTTTCATTAGTTGTGAAACTTATTGATTTCGAGTGTCATTTATGAATACATCAGCTACCCAAAAAATGTAAACCAGTAAAGCTAAATTTGCTTAACAATTGCACATTGTTCGATGACTGTGAAGGAAGTTGTGATTAATGGAGTCTGTGTAAGAATATTCTTGGTCAGACCGAAACATTATGATTGACATCTCTGTTCCAATCTTTAGCTTCTGAATTACAGACCATTTCAAGACAATGCCCACAACCTTACCCACCCTGCCTTCAAGATACGGAATTCCCCCATCGATTTGGTCACTTTACTACTAACAACATCAAACGATGCTCCCTCGCTATCTATGCTTTTAAAAATATAGTCTCATAACTAAATTGGTTGCAGAAGATGCCCACAGGGGAATAGTTTGAGGATACCGCGGTTTCCTTCGGTGTCTGGTCACTGTACTCCTGCTAAAATGGGTTGCTCTTTAAGGCGCCAATTTGAAATTAAATATTTCCAATACACAGCGCTACCTGAATCATCAATCAAAACTTTGATGAGATAAAAGAAGATCTTGAAGTGGATGTATGTCTTGTGTCATATGGAATTTACTTCGACAGCACAGAGGATAAAGAGAATACACCTTTATGTCATATCCAATCATAAATTGAGATGCTTTGGAACAACTTCGTATTTATAGATGCCAGCCATTTACTAAATTGATGCAAGTTGCAAATAACTCATCTGTTGTTGCACATTTTAATTTGACTTTTTAAAAAAAAGTTGGAAAGATGGTTTAATAATTGTTTGCATTTTTTTTGTGGAAAATATGGGTTGCTTATATAACATCCTTTTTTCAGAATTCTAACACTTACTTTCTAAAGTTGATTTAAGTTTTGTATAAACACTTTTTTGGAGCTCTCTGTATTTTAGTTTCCCCTTTTCTTTCACCTGAATTTTAAATGGATTATGAAATTTCGGATACAAAATAATTGTAAAATATCGCACATATATCAGATACCGGTGGTATTGTATTTCTATCATCCTTATTTCATTTATTACTATTACAGATAACTCAACTAAAGATAGCCAGTAATCCTTTTGCCAAAGGCTTCCGAGAATGCGATCCCGATGACTGGTGAGTAGTGAGTGAGATCATAGAATCTTGTGTATGACGTCATTCAATCTTGTGTATGACGTCATAGAATCTTGTGTATTACGTCATAGAAACTTTTTTCAAGTCATTACAGCCATGGCGGCCATTTTGTATTGTAAAGTATAAGGTAAACATGGTAAAAGCAACAAAATATTCTGAATATCACTTTTTCTTACGTGTACTTAATGGACCATAGCTTGAGATATAGACGAAAGAAAAATGTCTCGATCGAATTCGCGATTTCAAGATTGGCAAACTTTGCAATACAGATAGTATTATGGCTTAGGAACCGGTGTGAAAGTAATATTAGTCCCCTTGAAATGGTAGTCCGCCTTCCGTAGACTATAACAGAATATAGCGTGAGACTAATGTTGCTTGAGAGTTGTTAGCCTATACTTTGCTGTACAACCCGGGCAATAAGAACGGGGGACTTACATTCATGCTACACTGGTTTTGTGTCTTGTGATTGCTACAAGTTTATCAAGGTAAAATAAGATAATTTATAAAAACCCTTCATAATAATAATAATAATATCTAATTTATAAAAACCCTTCATAATAATGGACAACAATTATCTGGGCCATTCCAGATAATTGTTGTCCATCCAATAGAGGTTGTTTACCTCGGAAATTTTAACGTCATCAAATGCAAAATCCAATACAATTTCAAAGAAACAGACGCTCGTGGTGCTGGATTTTTAGGAGGAAATACTGAATTTCATAGTATTCCAGGCTTTTGATAAACATCTATAATTGACTTCATTTTTAGGAATAGACCCTTGCAGGGTAAATAAGATTGGTTTTTAGTGTGCCAAATCATACATTTTGACACATTGATTACTGTTTCAAATGAATCCACCGAAAGTCTAAAAATCAGAATTTGAGAATCAGCAAAAATAAACTACAAGTTTTTGAATCTTCAATAATATATATGTAAACAACAGGTCACTAATGAGTCTGAGTTTAATATTAATTGATTTAATTAAGGAGAGGTAATTGACATTGTCATTACATAACTAATTAAGCTAATAGCCGTTTCAGACATAAGATAACAAATTAATTACGTAAAGTACAAGATTTATTAATTAAATCTCGGCGCAATATGAATTAAGATAGTTATCAGGTTAAGCTCATTGGCTTTTATCCAGGTCAAATAGACTATTAAATTCCTATTACAATGTGATTTTATTAAATTAACGTTTTTAAGGTAAGTGATTAAGATACCATTTTGCAAAAATTAAAACATAACCAAGAATTGTAAAATATCAGCATTTTTTATTCTATTAACGCTTCAATATATTTTACATTTTGCTTAATAGTACACAAATCATATTTAGTTTCCTTTAAAGTTGTATTATGGTAAGATGGGGCTGCTTATCAGGCCCAATGCTCAAAGAGATTCAACTGCTTGGCTTAGCGAAGTTCCTATGTATATATTCGATATACGTTTCGATAGTGTCACAATCTTAAAAATGAACAATAGAAAAGAAAAAATACACATACAATGTTGTAGGACCTATATGTTTCAAATTATAACAAATTTACAAACCGAATACTGTAGTTGTATAATTTGATGTATACATTTCGTAAACTCTTTAGATATATGGGGAAAACGTTCAACAGGCCCGATTACCAAAGAAAGCTAAGCTAACACATGAATTGTAAAATACCAATCTTTTAATTTGAATTCATACTTGCCTATTTATCAAAATATCCAAAATGTATATTTTCGATGTATTAGACGTTTCGAAAGTATAGCAATCTTGACCAATCATGAAGAAAATAGCAAATTATCACTGCAAATTACATATCAAATGTTGTATGTTTTTACCTGAAAACAAACATGAGCAAATTTATTTTGAAACACGATGAAAGAAAAGAGGGGTTGAACAGCAAATACAGGAGTTATGATGTATGAGTTATGATAGGCCAGCGTTAGAGGATTTATATGTGTTCTCTGTGTCTTGGTATAAATATGTTGATGAATGAGCTTGCGGATCAGAAAAATGAACTTTTCATGTCACACCTGGTAGCAGTCAGCATTGAGGGAGTCTAGCGATGAAGACTTGATATTTTCCTTACTTGAAAAGTGCACATTTGTGGATGTTTCTTGTTTATTTATTAGATGGGTCAAACACGTTGCTGAATTTAGAGAACCGAGATTATACTCACACATTGCTGAAAAACGACTTCCAAGATGCTTTTACGACAGCACTAAATATGTTTTCAGTTGAAGAGTTTACTTGAAATTAAATATGGGTTAATATACTTTAATTAAGGTTACCCAAAATTCCTGAGAGAAACCTTACTGAATTATGCTTGGACATGCCAAACACAGTAATTTCTCATATGGGGAACAAAAAACGATTTCCATGTATAGTTTGCTGAGATCATGGAGATACGGCACCTAGACAGACGTGAAACAGAGAGTCTTGGCCGCCAGAAACGGGCATCCTGCCCCGGTTTAAGTAACAACCCTCTCCCGAGATTTTCCGATGCACATAGCAATACTAGTATTTAAAAGTTGTAGTTGTGGAACCTATATCGATCATTTTTGGGCATATACTACTAAACACATAAGAGCCTCTATCATAATAATCATCATCTTTCATCATAATATGTAACACTCCACTTAGAACATTGCCTTTCTAGATTGTTTAGATCTAAAATCAGTCGACATATTAGTTTAAGCTTACGAGTTTCTCATAGGGAGCACACTGGTTCTAAACACAATCGATCCGACTAAAGGAAGCTCAGGTACCAACTTCTCAACTGAAGCTTACTCCCGGAACTAACTGCATTTCTAAGACTTTGCTACCAGGGTACAAACTTCTCAGTAGCCGCCATTTGTTAAGAATAAAAGATACTATAGGAACAGACTTATCGTGAAAGAAAACAAACTTGTTGATTGGACTGGTCCATGTTATCATGTGAAACATTCTTCCACCTATCGTAATTCATCAAATGTTTGTATTGTGTAGATCTGGTTTGATGCTATTACACCAGGGTTATGCAAATAGAAGAGACATGAGTTATATGTGTTGCTCCTTCTTTGTTTGAAAATATAGAATGGAATGATTTTTATAGTCGAATAACATAAATCTTTAT
>JXSR01S009896.1:10826-23176 GCA_000969725.1 Ophiothrix spiculata
AGCTTGTTAATCACAATGAAAAATAGTCATAAAAATGGGCTATAAAATAATAATGGGGCGATTTCGAATGGGATTTTATTTTACTTTTAATCAAGGCCTATTTTATTTACTAAACATTTGAGTTACCAAATTAAACATAATGTCCAGTGAGCTCTTTTCTTGTTTGAATATGTTGTCAGGTATCCAACCCGGGAGGGGTACTCAAGTTTGGTTTTGGTAGGGGTGTGCCGTTGGGAAATTTGAAATACCACCCATGTATATACCAATTTTCAAGAAAAAGGGACCCATCCATATACCAAATTCCCCAAATTTTGAGTCGAATTTATTTAAAAAATTAAGATTTTCTCCGAAAATGTACGCTAATTTGGCACGAATTTCCTAATTTTTGTTTAAAATTTTTTTATAAATCCAAAATTTGTGCAAAAATTTTGAAAAACAGACCCATCAAATACCACATTTTCCAAAGAAAAGGGACCCATTGACATACAAGACAGGCTGATTTTGCTACCTAAGTTTGCAGCACATCCCCGTAATCACTTTTGTAGTAAGTAACCCCCGGGGTATCTAATCGTTTTGTCCGTTCTCTGTGCCTTTGTCTGGAACTTATGTCATTTCTTTCGGTGAAGGACTATCATCAGGCCTTACTGGCCATTAAGGGTGGGAGTTTCGGGAATTATTGCTCCCGAGACTCGAGTTGGTTTTTCGGGCGGGACTACGCAAAATCTGTGTTTCATTGCATGTACTATGTCATGTGTGTTAGACTGTCGAATATGGCAACTTGTAATGCTGTCATTTTTTGACAATTTGATACAGATTTTCAGACTTACCAAACCACTAGTCCGTAAGAAATGTTTTTAAAATAATGACGATGTCCTTTAGTTTTATTATTTTCAATGTGAAATTCGTGTGTCGAACTCGGACTTAGCTCGATGTTGCGCTGTGTTCTTTTTGTCCACTAGCTAAGCTTGTTGGTCGTGTTTCGTGTACACAGTTCAATTTTTACATGGAGAATTTGTTACTGCATTACTATAATTCGAACTGTTATAGACCAAAACTTTTACTAATACATTGTTGCAACCAAAAATATTATAAAATGAAGGAAAAGTAAATATTATTGCGATAAAATCAAGATCAAATGTTAATTGCTTTTTTCATGTTTTTACGCAAATAAAACCCGGAAGTAAACGGCGCAATTTTAGCGGTACCCAGTTTTACGTTGCTCCAATGCAATGCTACTAGTACCGGTGGGAAAAGATCGCGTGACTCGGTGATTTGATCTTGTTATAAATGCGCATGTGTAAGTGTGATAGTTAGTAGTTTATGAAAATAAGAACATCGCCATCTAGTGACAATACTAATATAAACAAAACAGGTTCATTTTTCGTGATCGAAGCGTAATTTTTTTGTTGATAAAATGACATTTTATCGGACAGCTTTCGTTTGTTTCGTGTTTTTGTCTACCGCATATTTCTTACGGAACACGAATCTTGCGTTCGTGTACCGGTACAACACTACTTTCGGATCATTGGAAATACATTAAAATGGATTACTACAGCTTGCATACGTAAATTGTAAGTTCAATTACACCTACTACGAAAATGAAAAGTTGGTACTTTTAAATTGGTACCACTTTCGGGAATCGGGAACATTTTTTTGTTCCCGAGTCCCGACTCTCACGGGCGGGACTCGAATTCCCGGGTCCCGATCCCAAATTTACTGGCCTTCCAGTCCTTTCCTGCATAAAAATGTTTTGTTTTTTATTTTATTTTTTGGATGTATTTTATGGAAATAAAGATATATGAGTTTACGAATCTTGGTAAGGTAATATTTTGTGCATTGGTTTAAATTATCTCAACATGAGCATGTTATGTGTTATGCTTTTGGGTTCAAACATTGAGTAAAAATCATATTGTTCTAAAAGTCATCAATGAAATAAATAAATAGATTGTGATGATTTCATGCAGACCTTTGGATAAAATTTAAGGCCATACAGTGATTATAAAATTATGCTTCAGGTAAATATGGTCCATCATGGTTTTTTGGAGATTTTCAACTCGGTGTAAAAAACCCAAAGACTTATCAAAAAGAATGATCATTTTCAAATTCTAACAAACAAGGTCATTTTCAAATTCTAACAAACAAGGTAGTATATTTACAATTTGAACTTAATCAAAATATATACGTAATAAAAACAACAAACAAGATGTTTTATTTTGATGCCACTTTATCTGATTATATTTCCGTTGCTGCCAATGCCGTTCATGATCTCTCGTAATGCCATTTGCACGTTTATGGGTAGTTCCATGTGTAACTGGAGAGGAGTGCAAATAAACCAAGCCATGCTTCATGACATGAAACATAATCCCACAATCCTTTGCTGTCAATTGGCAGTCTATACAATTAAAAATACAAACATTTTGGGGTACTTAACTTTGAGCTACATGCCATGTGCTAACAAAAACACCCCACATTTTATGTTCGCTATCTCCAAAACACCCCCCTATTTTTACCAACCGTCACTCAATGACCGTCTACTTTTCCCTGGGGGGGGGGGGGCTGCCATTGCCATGGACACCATGCTCATACACTACCTTTCAAAAATGGACCCTAAACAAGTAATTTTCCTTCTTTCATATTATACCCTAAACAAGTATTTTGTCCTGTTTTCCCCACCCTAAATAAGTATGTTCAATCAAGTCTGAAAACATACCCTTTACAATAACATATTCAATAAAAATATATTGCCCTTTGAACACATTGCTCATAACATCAAAAACAGAGTTAAATGAAACTGGAAAAGTTATCAGCCAATTCTTCTTTTTAATTGAAAATGACATTTTTAGGAAAGATTTTATTTTCATAACCTTAACAAGTACTAAGCTTTTGAATTCTATACCCTTATTTCCAGATTTTTGCAATTTTGGTACCCTTTCCAGTGTACTCGAGTACATCGCCCGTTTGTAAAAAAAAAAAAGATAAGAGATATGATTACAGGGGTGCGATACATGTAGTAGAATGCAGTAGTTTTTCATTATTTTCCCTGCGTGAGCATTATGAGGACTTGGGGGAAGTAGGTAAAATACTGTCATGAGCATCGGGTTTAACTGATCAATTGTATTTTGCGGTTTCGTAATAAATATTTATGAGATATTATAAAACCCAATCTTCTTTGATTTAGTGCCCCCTACACAGCTTTATTTTGGCCCAGATACAGCAGGGCATGATGGGAAGGCATACCAATGTCGGCCTCCTTCACAGATAATTGAATTGCCCAGGGCTTGCTATACTCATTAATGCCTAGTGTGTTTGCGGTTGCATCAGCTCTTCAAGAAAACAAAATTATTTCACATACATTAATTTTGGGATCTGTAATTTTTTTTAGAAAAAGTATATTTCTGTATTTCCCTTTCCCAAAATAATAAAGGTTAACTTGGAATTTTCATCACAGAGAATGTGAATTCACAGAAAACAAATATTATTTCACATTAAAAATATATGGGTAATCTTTAGGATGTCTTATTAAATATTTACTGCGGAAAATTGCTCTGCAAACACATTTTAACTGAAGGTGAAAAAAACCTGTTCAATTGGCATGAATTATGGTTTCAATTGGAAACATTTTCGAACAAAATATGACATGACGACATTTTAAGGCAAAAGTTATCTGACTGAAAAAGGGACAAAACTAGAAAAGGAGAAAAAATACTTTTGAATTTTCAAGCTTGTTTCGAGTCACTTTGACCAAAAATATACAAAAATAACCAACCTCAAATGGTCTATCTATTCTGCCCATAAATATGCTTTATTTGACCATTTACTACATGCATAATAAAGAAAAAAATGCAATTTCACAATTACCCATTCAATAATACCTTGTGATTTCCTTTGTTTTTACTTCCATGTCAGGTATGTCACTAAAACACAACCAAAATTCTCTTTGGCCCATCATATCTGGCTGGATTCATTGAACTACCCACAAATCATCTCGTTTTCATTTTTATCATCAATCTTTCCACATAATTGATTATTCTTCCATAAGACTGCGATGCAATTTAAGAAATTTGATATTGCATCTAATAAGAAGACTGAGCCAGCGAGAGCTGATGTATCATGTGATACTCAAAGATAGGGGCACTCTAGATCCGATGCTATGAAAAATATCGACAGGAAGGCCAGGACAGGAAGGGGCACTCATTAATCAACACAGAGGCACTAGTATCCATTTTTGGTTTTTGGTAATTTCACCTGATGAAATTTTCAATTTTGATATTCTATGATAAAATTATGAAAAGGGGGATCAATGAGTGCAACTGCTGTGAAACAGGTGGTTGTAGAGGGTAAGATTGAACTTACTGGTCGATTACCTTTTCCAATATAGGAGTACCCTCACCCTCTCCCCAACACTAGATTTAAGCCTGCATTGTCAAAATCTGAACTTCAACTGGTCATTCTACTTTGATTCATAGCTAATGGAACTAAACTCATTGTATCAATTTTCGTCTAGATAAATTAAAGTGTTTCTAAAGTTAATTCAGCAATTCAGAATAAAATCTCTGTTGAGATTTCGCAGAAAAAAATATATTTGTCTAAGAATAGTTTCAGTTCAGGACAAAACCACATTATTGACTCAGAAAATATTTGTAGGACTAAATAGCTTTCTTTGAAATGAAATTATTAATCTGAAATGAACTTTGTGCCTACAACTCCCTCAGGAAATAGTAGGAAACAAGCAGTGCAGGACACGATTTACTAAAAGCTACTAGATTTAGGGACTAGGGATTTCTAAAAACGTAATTTAGTGTACCTTTTACATGTCTTTCTATTGGCGCAATGATATTTGACATATAAAAAATGCTTTCCTATTATGCACAATTTTCTTATTTTAAACACATAAGGCCGTATTCTCGAACGATGTTTAACTAAACGTTGGTTAGACCTAAAATGCGTTTAGTTAAAATATGTTTTTAGCTAAACGCTCGATTAATATTTAAACGGTTCGTCTAGTAGACACCGATGTTTTAAACTGAAAAATATCATCCACTGAACTGTGTATGTAAAGGAAAAGCACTAGTGACCTCCAATTATTTGCATTATCTAGCAGATCCCTAGTCAATGCAGATTTCTTCGCTCCATCAATTCTCAAATTTGTAATCAGAAATACATCGCTTTGATTACGATAACATAGGCTGACGCTGTACAGTCGGTACATCGTATTATACATTCATGGCTATTTATCATAAAAACAACTTCAATTTTCAATTTTCTTAGATAATATGGACCTTTTATCAGCTTCAAGCACTATTCATTAGTATTATGACATTTTAAAGCCAACAACAATCAAAAGTATGGTCAGAAATGCGATGGAAATAAAATCTAAACACACCTTAAACTACCCCATGACCTACTTCAGTTTTAAACGCATTTTAGACCAGTATAGCGGAAAGTGGTTAGAATTTAAACAGCTATATTATAAATAGCTACTCCTTGAGAATTGCGTTTATCTTTTTCAATGTTTAAATCGCAATTTAATCACTGATTAGCGTAATGCGTAAAACACCTTTCGAGAATACGGCCCATATTCTTTTCAATATTCACATACCGTTCCTATTTTCACCATTTTCTTTGCCAGTTAAAAAATTGCTAAATTCACAAGGCTGCAAAAACTGTCCCCAGATATGAGACCAGAAACTATAGTTGAAGAAGGACCAGCTAACTAATGTCATCTGAAAGGACACAGAGATGACTTGACCCCTAGATGACCTTTGACCCCACTAGGTCGAGGACGATAGTGTCCTGCATAGACTCACCAGGTATACACTGTATGCAGCGCCCCAAGAAGGAGCATTCGCACAGGGGACCAACGGCTTAACGTGACTATCCGAACCACGGAGCAATTAGAGTAAAGTTTCTTGCCCATATATTCATGACAAAACATAATACACAGCTACTTCATCCCCATGACACTGTGTAAATTGAATTGCTTTTATTTTATGAATTTAAAACCCTCCCAATAACCAAAATTAACCAGTCCAGCATTTGATCCATTTTTATTTTTCATGTATCAGTTTTCATTTCCTTCAGTCTCATGAATCTCATTAAATTGCCAATCCCCAAATGAACAAAGAGAAACACAAGCAAAATATATTGTCATTATTTAATGTCCTGGTAATAGTGTGTTGCTAGGCAACCAATTGGATGTAAAGCTCTAATTTGGCAAAACATTTGCTCTTGATCATATTGAGGATATTTAATGTATTTCGTGTCTCTAGTTTATTTCTAAGGACATATCGAACCAGGGGAGACTTCTCAAAATGAATAAACTTGTATGTAAAGGTGAATTATATGTGCTGGACTAGTACTTACACAATGAATCAACATAAAATTATGATGCTTTATATTATAAACAAAATACATCTTTAACATTCAAGTTAATTAATCAAATTGGGTATTTTTATCAAACCAACCTACTGCCATATAAATTATTGAAAACACCACAAATATATCGCAAACCCCTCCCCCAGGTTGATAAAAGCTCTGTCTGAGTTAAATTTTCTTGTTCAAAGCAGTTTCATGATCATCCTTGGATCATGTGAATTGGAATAATTTGGCAATGGGATTCTAGGCTGGGGGTACTTACATAATAAAGGTGTAAGGGTATGTGCCGTGCAACTCTTAAAAGGGTCAGTTTTTCATGAACTAATTAACATGGATGATCGGTGCACAATCACATGCAAAATTGAGCAAAATGTAAAATGGCAACATTTCTATTTAAAGTTAATGTGAGGATGATAACAACAAAACTTGACTTCCAGTGGAGAAGAGAGTTGTTTTCAAGATCTTGCTCTACAATGTATGTATACAAAGCTCTCAATGGTTTTGCTCCTCCATACATCTCACAATGCATTCGGCTGTATCAGCCCTCTCTTTGATTGCGATAAGCTAATGGTAAAACACAACTCTATATCCCAAGAGAATTTGCATTAATTAATTGGCCGAAACAAATTCAGTATTGCAGCTGCTTATGAATGGAACACGCAGAACTCGGGTTTACGCGATGCATAAAATATGTCCCCGCCAAATGTGGCAAAAGTTTACCAGATTTTGACCTCCTGTGTTCTTAAGGCCAATAACTGGGACATTATTAGGCCTTACAAATTCTCATAAATAGCTGTAGAAATTTCAACTTCTCCTCCCTAACCATCTGAACCTGGAGGGGGCTCAACATCCCCAGTGACAATCAATCAAATCCTGATAACACCATGTGCTAAGGCTAAGGGAACTATGCCATTTAGCCACTTGGCACTGGCCAAAAGTTAATGATTTCCAAGCAGAGGCGGGTGTGCAAGCACAGGAGAGATGCATCTTTTTTTTAGATATAATGCTAAAAAGGTTTTTTTAATTTGTAAACAAGGTTTACCCCATTTGACCTTCTTTGAACTCGAATGACCCCTGATGACCTTGTCGTGAACTTGACAATTTTTGGCCTCAACAATCGACCCCATCCTCCAAGTGCACCCACCAAGTTTCAGGAAAATGCGACCCTCGGTCTTTGGGAAAATATATGTTAACATTTGGGTAAACAATAACATTTTCATCACAGACACATAGGCGGGCGGATAGACGCGCACACAGACGGACGGACACACGGACGGAGCCCATTTTATAGTCCCCTTTTCAAACTCGTTCGACAGGGACAATAAACTGCCAAGTAACATCAAACTTGCTCCATCAATTAATGAACTTATGACACTTCTAAAGACACATTAATTTGTTCTAATTATGTTCTGTCATACATGTTTCTTTGTTTTAAAATGTTAATTGTTATTCTATATTGTAAGCGCTATGATACTCACATGAATAGCACATCTAAATGTTCTCTTGTTGTTGTTGTTGTGATTTGTACTCTAAGGCCAGGTAAAAAAATATAATAGTTTCTTGTCCGATTTTTTTGAAAAAAAGGAGGATGAGGGATGATTTTTTTTTACTTGTACCCATTTTACAGGACATCCCATTTTTAACGGATATTTAAGAGTTGAAATATGGGAAATCTTGCCAAATGCGGAACAGATACGCACGTATAGACTACATAAGAGAACATTTCAAGATCGATCAAGAAGTGTATATTGTGAAATAACTCAGATTTTCAGTGAAATTTCGGGGGGTGGGGGGAAGAAAATTTGTATAAATAAATAAAACTTTTTTGATGCGGTAGCCAAAACACATGCGCGCCAGGACGAGAAACTATTATATTTTTTTTACTTGGCCTAACCTGTATCAAATTTGATCCTTGATGAGTTTTTTACCTTTTTTGTTGGATCTACATTTTACATTTCATATTTTATAACATTTTATAAGGACCGTGAGCCTTGACAATTGTTAAAAATGGGTCTATATTTTACAACAAATCCGGTACTGGGATCCTGACATCACAGTATTGATAGCCATGTGTCAGGAGTGAGATCCTGACATCACAGTATTGATATGTGTCAGGAGTGGGATCCTATTTTAAAAGTAAAATCACACTCATTGACTATAGAATGTGATGTCAGCATGCCTGGATGTCAGCATCCAGCCACTCAAGAGTCAGATCAGATCCTGACATCACGATACTTAATGTAATGCACCTTTATCAATTGATGTAATAACTCAAGGATGGCCGAGACTTGCCATAACGTAGGCCTAACATGTCAACATCAACATTATTGTATTGCGACATAAGTTGGCCTCAACTACAACCTTACACTCAGAGTAAGAGTGGATGTCTCCAAGTACTGATTTAATTGGATGAGACTTTTTTACGCCAGGAGCAAATCTCTCTCTCTCTCTCTGGGACGGGGCGATATGTTCTGACAACAGATGTCTGAAAATGTGTCTTGTTGAGCGATGTACTGTACATGGTTCTGTGCATGGCCCTACTACACACATTTCAGATACTTCGCAACACTCTCAATCATTACGGACATGGTGAAGATCCAGTGAAAGGACGTGTCACTGTGAGATTCAGTCCAAAATCCCAGGCCAGGACGTAGTCATTTTTCCGGGGCCGGGCAGTATTTTCAAAAACAACAGACCCAAGGTTCTGAGGTAATTTTTTTGCTGCGATAGCCCCCCCTTCCAATCAGGGGTAGAATGCCCTAGATTCTTCTTTTACACATCAGACCAACAGCATATGTCTCCTCTGAAGGACGATCCAATGAATCTCTTAGGAAGTATTCCTCAACTATATATACTTGAATGTTATAGGGGTGGAGAAGATTGAATATCTGATCCAATGCTCCCATTAATCACTTCACTACCCCGCCCCTTCAACACTTGTACTATGGTTACGTTTCAGTACACCACACATGTGATTGTTTAGAACCCTGGCACAGGTGTTGTGTTGGTATCTCCATAGGACACCTGAAACATTTAAAAGCCAATTCATCAACAGATCCCGGTCCCCAATGCAATGAGATATCCCCAGTCAGATCTCGGGACAATTCCTGGCTGGCCCAAATGAGCAAATTCTCAATGCTCACTGCACTGCCACGATGAGTAACTTGCGCTAAATGTTCTCTTGCAAAGGAATAGCATAAGACTGGGGATTAAACATATTATCAAAAAGGCTACTGATTATCGTCGACATGTCACATCTTAACAAATAATAATTTAAAACACATATTTTTACTAGCCAGCTAATTCGAAATTAGACTGTCACTGTCATCAAATCAGTTTGGAGGATGTCAAAATTCTGATATGTATCAGATTATCATACACGGTATCAGAAATATGGTGCACAGTATCACAATTGTGATAGACCTACTAAATTTTAGAATATTTTATGATACCTGTCCCTTGGACCTACCCTCGGTAATTATGAAAATGTTGGCTTTTTATATTGAATTCTTAGTCATTGAGTGCGATTTTACTTCCTAATAAGGAATTTTGGCCATCCATTATGAGATGATAGATGACAGTGCGTTCAGCGTGAAACGCGCAGTGGAGCCGCGCATTCAAAATTACGGCGCGATGCAGGTATACGCACACATCCGGCGCGAACAGCTTTACTGGGTTTGGAATGTTTCATGTTTGAGTAGGGGTGTACGTTTTTCCAATTATAATGTTTATAGTTTTTGGCAATAATTTACATCGTTTTTGGTTTATAAATGACTCACATTTGTGACTAAGAATGAGAATAAAAGATGGCAAATTATTGTTTTGCCTGTCATCTATTGTCTCACAATGGATGGGCGTACATTTTTTTGAGTATGTACGCCCATCCATTATGAGACAATAGATGACAGGCAAAACAATAAATCTTATCTCTTATTCTCTACTTGATCAAAATTCAAATAATGAAACTGACTTTAATTTGCCATAAAAACGGCCCATTTTTGTCCGGGACGTCTCCCAGAGCGAGCACCATAGTTTGCAGAGATGGAAATTAATTTACACAGACAATGTACATGTAAAACATTAATATTGTTTACGTACACTTCATACTTCGATGCCAAAACTTCTTGTTTGTGCAAGCTTCAAACAATTTGGGGGTATTTGAGCTCCGATACCTTCCGAATCCAAAATCATATTGCGACGACACATGTCAAATTTCCAATCCTGATAAGTACTGCATTGGCACTGGCAGAATTTTCCCACTGAACCAAATTTCCAAGGGCAAAGCGCAAGTAAAATAGGTGCAGACATTAAATAATCTGAGCTGTGATAACATCGCACTATCATTGTAATGATGTTGATTTTCAGATAAAATGATAAACACATCAATACTAAACCGGAATCACCAGATCTAAATCAGATATTAAAGCTTTCATATTTTGCTTCATCTGCAGCCATGCATGATATTTTGATTAGGAAATTTGAACAGAATGAACAACGAAATCTCACTCACTTGAACTTATTTCATATGATTTTATTAAAATCTAATTTAAATGAAAACCCTACAAATTACAGGGTGAGCGTCTTCTGTATACAAATGTACAGGAAACCCTGGACAAAATCGAGTACTACAAAAATAGTACAACATTCCTAAGGTGTACATTTGGAACACAATTATAGTACAGTTTAAACAGTTTTAGTACAAAAATAGTACTAATTTGTGTACTATAAATGTACTCAAATTGTACTTAAATGATGTTCCAAATGTGCACCTTATGAATGTTGTACTATTTTTGTACTCGATTTTGTCCAGGGAAAGCATCCAGAAATTGGTGATTTCCGTTCTTATTAGAATTGCCAATCCGTGTGTACACAAACTAATTACAAATCTAATCTAAGACAATACTATAATCAATTTACCAGTCTGAAATTGTGTGGTTTCTCCGAGACTTTCTGATAACTGCTCATGCTAGGTGTCATAGGCGAGAAGATTTTATGGAGGAAGTAACGCGGTGGTATGTCCGCATCTCTCGTTATGTTCACAACAGCCCGTGCAAAATCTGTCTCCTCTCTCGGTGCAGATAAATCATTTTCCAGGAATATCCCGTCCGAATCTTCTAATCTCAATGATGCCATTGTGATCTTGAATGTTTATTCCCTCTTGAAAATTGACTGTTGAATTTCTCTTTCATGAATTAGAGGGAATTTGCACGGGGGAACTCCCTTAGGAAACACAACGAGATGCTCAGATTTCACAGCCTTTATTTGCGATCTATTTTTCCCCAAGGACTTTCCTGGCACCGTTTTTATTTTGCAATGTCGCCCTCTGTTGTTTGTTCGGTTTTTGTGTCGTGTTGAAAGTGAAATTGCGGCCTATTCAGTGATTACAATCAATTCATTTCAGGGAATTCCCCTTTTGAAGGAAAACAAAACATATGCTACATTATATTACTTGTAAGATTAGTTTCTGAAATTGATATGAGTTTTTTCTGATTGTTCTTAGAAATAATAACACATACATTTTAACCGAGAGCACTGTTGGATTAAAATTATTTGCGTGATTTGCTTTCAATAACTTCTAACTTTTGAAATTGGCATAGGGCCTAATCAAATGCTAATATTATAGCTTTCATCTTTTTGTTTAATAAAATTAACTCATACTTATATCATCTCTGGTAACATTTCAGTATGATCTTTAAGCAAAATTTAAAACTCCATGAAGAAACTCCATGAACAGTCTTGTCTATCTAATCAAGAAAAATTATGAATGCATGCTTTATTTTGCCTATATACCTAGGGAGCAAAACCTCATATTTTTGAAGAACTAACATGTCGAGATCTAAAAGGTTGGCCTATATCAGGGGATTCTATGGGTCATATGCTATGACTCTAAGGTGGACTACTAAATTATTCTGCTGCACAAGGCTGTGTGAGGGCGCTTTTTTCAAAATGGCCGCCAAAATAGCACATTTTCAATA
>JXSR01S009897.1:33017-54521 GCA_000969725.1 Ophiothrix spiculata
TAAAGGAGGGCAATATATTTTTGAATTACCGTAATGAAAATATTAAGGAAAAAAGTTTAAACATCACGTGTGATCAGCCTAATCATTTTAATAAACATACTTTTCACTTCTCTCTGGACTGCAATTAAAACATAATACAAGAAATGGAGAAATTTAAAAGAAATGGAACGACTGATCATGATGAAATAAAACATCTAATATTTCTATGCACGAGTGTTGAATATTTAATTCTTGAAATTATAAAAAAAAAACAGTCAACTTTTAATATCAATGACAGACAAGTGATCGACTATTATAGGAAATGTCAATTGATAAAATCGATTACATTTTACAATTTACCAATCCACCCTATCTATCTACTTCACACCTCTAATCTGTATCGATAAAACTGTCATGCTTAAGTGGCAATGCCGATTGAAACATAATAGATATTTTAGGATCGATCTAATACATTTCTCGTAATGCTCGCTGTGACTACGCAATGTTTGAGTAAATATCATTGAATAATTTTGACTCACTCGAAAACTTTTACGGGGAAATTTTAATAGCTTTATGCAAGCTATTTGCGTAATCACTCTTCATATGTCGGGGACATGCCTGTAAACGAAAGGGAACCCCACCTTACCCTGTGACTAGTATAGAAATTACACATGTATGTTGAGGAGATCTGAGAATCAGAATGAGCATTAATCATAGTGATAAAAGACATTGTTGTTGCCATTTACATTTTCCACATTGCTGAACTAGGCTTAATCAATAATAATGAACCAAAGTGGGATGAATTCAAAATTCAATATCCCCATCAGTATGAAAAACTTGTCAAGTTTCTAAAAAGGGTGGGTTTAGAGAATATTCAGTATAAAGGGTGTTTGGATAAAAAGGGTGCGGTCAAAATAAAAAGGGTGGGGTTTTAACCCCACTGCATACAGTGTAATCATATGGAATGCACATTTATTAATCTAAATTCATAACTATCCAAATTTTTTTCAAGTTCTATGTGTGTGATGGACGCCAAACTGACAGAAATAGATGGCAAACCAGCAATCAAGTCGATACCAGATTAACCCTCTAGAAAAACAATGTATCAGGAAGGTGGTAAATACCAGTCTAAAGAAAATAAAAAAGGGACTAGGTGGTGCAAATATTGCAGAATCAATGTAGTTAGTAATGAAATGATCCAAAATAAAATTTAAATGTTGTAGTTTTGCATTTTGTGCCTGTTTCATCACAAAACTCCAAATAATTTCATTTCCTAAAGTGAACCAAAAAAATTCATGGAAGCAATGCATGATGGGAAGCACATATTCGCAAAATTATCCATTTTATCAGGTATTGCCAGTAACCGTCGCTTAATACTAATAGAAAAGCACCACTGTGCTATTGATTTGATTGATTGAATTGATGTAAAATCGCCTGATTACCTATCTTCGTACTTTCAATCTCGTGCTCACAAAACAAAATACAGCCTTCGTTCGGACTCGGCCATTTCATTTGAGGTCCCTCGTACCAAAAAACGTACTGGGGATTGTGCTTTATCAATATCTGGCCCTCAACTTTGGAATGAGCTGCCCAATAGTATCCGTTCTGTTGTTAATCTAAATACCTTCAAAAGCATTCTGAAATCTCAAATTTTCCCTTAATTTCTTGTTTTTCTTTTCTTCACCTTGTTCCCATTGTAAAAGGTGCTTTATAAATCAATTTATTATTATTATTATTATTATTATCATTATTATTTGGTTAATCAATACCTCTTTTTGCCTTGGTAGGGCAGCAGTGTATTCAATTGACTGGTTATGGTTTTTAATTTTGTGTTTAAGCATTTACAATTGCCTGATGGTAAGGCTGAAGAACGCACAATGTCCTTGACTACTGACGATGCATTGTGTATCACACAGGGTGGAGCTGGCAGTTAAAGATGCCCTCACAAAAGAAAAACAATTTGCAAATGTCAAACAGTTCATGATTATTATCTTTCATTTGATGAATAGTGGAAGCTTCAAAAGACACTTTGAACAATACTTCCCTAACATTTCATGATGTCCAAATTATCTATAGGTTCCCAAAGGTCCATGGCACACAATTTGTCACCCATCAGAAAAGGGGTGTTGATATTTTGCTCAATAATTGGATACCTCTTATCCTTGCAATAAAGAATTCCTCGTCAACAAATAAACATAGGCAATTTAATTTAAAGCTGACAAGTACCCTGAAGTAAATGAGAAGCACATTTTTTCCTAGCAACTTGTTGTATCTGTAAGAGATATTAGACTTGATCTCAATTCTGTCATTAAAACTTGAAGAGTGGAACAAATCATTGCAAATTTAAACAAACTCAATAAGGAAACAGACCCAACTGCACCAGTTGTAAGAGCTGGCATTACAGTTACAAATGGGTTCATAGAGAGCTTCTGACTGATAAAAATGCATGCTGAGAACAGCAGAGCATATAAAACGATGGAATATGATAGGATGATAAGAGATGATACTAGAGGGGGTTGCAAACGATATCAGAGTAGAAGAGGCAAAGTCCATAATGCAATATTCTCTATGGATGCCATCTTCAACTTCCCTGATTTATGCAATTTTGGATTTTGAAATATTTTAATTGATAAGTAAGGTGATCCAATTTGGTCACAATTATTCTTTCGTGATTGAGGAAATAATTTTTAATTAATTTTTATATTTATTTACATTTAATTATTGTGTTCAATGGTATATA
The DNA here is from genome assembly GCA_000969725.1 of Ophiothrix spiculata. Taxonomy (NCBI): domain Eukaryota; kingdom Metazoa; phylum Echinodermata; class Ophiuroidea; order Amphilepidida; family Ophiotrichidae; genus Ophiothrix; species Ophiothrix spiculata. The sequence continues at coordinate 35,737 of JXSR01S009897.1, forward strand.
GATATATTGTTTCATGTCTTCGAATTACACATGTACACCATGATACTGATTTTGAGTCACATTTACCACACATGCTGCACAAGCTGCTGCAGTTGTGCTGTGTCAAGCTATGCTCACACTATCTGAGAGCCTCACAAATTGTAAAATGTTGTCAAATTTAACAAAGATTAGATCATTCAATATTAAGAATCTCAAATAATTATTTTAAGAAATAATTTTTGTTTTCTAAACACCAGGAGTTCAACAGAAGGTGTTCACTTGCAAGACTGGATGTTCCAAGAAGGGTGGCATCCATGGCTCCGTTGCCATTTTTACAGACAATCAACTGCGCCCTAACGCTTGCAACATCATTTATACATAGAATGAAGGACATGGTGAGTTTATTGTATTTTTTTTAACAATGATCAATGATCTACTGTCGCAGGTCATCCTCGCGACACCAGGACTTCATCCTGGATCATTTAAGCTTCCAGAGCAAGCAACCAGTAATCATGGTCATGCCAGCGCTAGTACTAATCATGCTAGTAGTAGTACACTTTACTGATCTATGCCACTTTGGATTTTGAAATATTTTAATTGATAAGTAAGGTGTTCACTTGCAAGACTGGATGTTCCAAGAAGGGTGGCATCCATGGCTCCGTTGCCATTTTTACAGACAATCAACTGCGCCCTAACGCTTGCCAAATCATTCATACATAGAACGCAGTGAGTTTAATGTATTTTTTTAACAATTCCATTCAGATAAGTCTGGAAATGAAAATAACAATAGTACCCGAGTGTTTTAAGTATGCAAGATCAAGGAACGGGTTCTCTAGTTTTGACTCCCAGTCTGTTGAGTATTTTACACAGGAATCTATAATACTGGGCTCCTTTTTTAAGGAAATAACCTGATGGCTTGGGTTGGTATGATATGCGACTAGTTCTTACTGCAACTTCGCCCATTAATTAAATCATTGCAGTTGTTGTAACTCATATTTACTGGCCTTGTGTATTGGAAATCCGCTATATGAGTATTTGTTTTATTCATTTCACTCGCAACATGTAATGCACATAAATGCATAAATAAATGAATGAAATTTTGAACCCTCATACATAAGACACGTTCATATAATTTTATTTTCCTGTGATTTGCATACCATTAGGCCTGATAACCAGCGAGTTTGCATCATATTAGTTGTTTATTTCATGATAGGTGAAGAGAGAAGACGGAGGAGAGAGTGGAGAAGAGAGTGAAAGCAAAAGAGGAGGGAAATCCTAAACCAGTACTCAACCAGAAGTGTTTTTTACAACATTCATCGCTAGCCGGAAATATTACAAACAAACTATTCTAAAAATAATGAACATATTTATGTAGATGCAGTTTAGAAGCTGTATATGTTAAGATGGTAAATTTTCAAATAATGAAACTGCAAGTTACAGCTATCCACTTTTCATTTTGAAGGAATATGGCTGTGTGAAGATTGGGTTTTATTGCAAGTCAACCCGACGAAGAATGGCTAAAACAAGAAAGTAGCCCATTACCAATACCCAAATTGTTGTCAAAGTCACATAGCTGCGACTTATTATTGCGCTATGAAATTGCAGTTCTCTGCAGATGCCATTACAAAACCTATGTCATGGTCATTACACAGGTCATATTTAATGTAATTCTCAGATTAATTTTCCCCCAGAACCTTGTGCTACAGAAAGTAACCAAACCAAAAGTGCCATCTCACACAGCATCGGAATCGACAGTACGACGTCGTAGCAGGGAAATTAGCAAACTCATAGCCACTTTCAGCAGTCCTGAGCCTGATGAGGAAGTTGCAACATTTCAGATGGCCGCTATATTGAAAGGGAAATCATCCACACAATTGCAAGAAATCATGAAAGAGAAAGGGCCGCTGAAAATTAAGATTCCAGCCGGTGATGAGCTAGCTTTTAAGGCAAAACATGACTATGCATGGCAATTTACTAAGAGACTTGAAGAGGTATTTATGTACACTAACATTAATTACACAAGGTGCACACAGTAAGAATTTTTATAGAGCATTATACCATATAAATAATCCAAGACACGTGGGCTTGATCTTATAATATTTTTTTTATAAGTTTTTATTTTATTTCGTTTCATTTCATTTTCATTTTATTTTGTTTTGAAAATTACTTTTACGCCTGGTCTGAAACGGACACCGTAGTTATTTTATTTATGTATTTCATTTCATTTCGAAAATTACTTTTACGCGTGGTCTGAAACGGACACCGTAGTTATTTTATTTATGTATTTCATTTCATTCTTTTTTATTTTGAAAATTACTTTTACGCGTGGTCTGAAACGGACACCGTAGCTATCGAGTGCGATATTCACGTCCCCACACATCTTCAAAGCCATTTCTCAGAGATTTCTTCAATATTTAAAAATTGTGAAGTGTCAAAAGCTGATATTGGAGAGCACATGAGAGCAATTGCAGAAGAGCATGACTTGATGACCCATCCAAGACGGACTTTCATTGGAAGCATGAGAGGAGAGAAGATCATGCTAATAACGCCTCCTTTGAAGTGGTATTTAGATCACGGACATGATTTACCAAGATCCATGAAATCATAGAATACAGACCAAAAGCGTGCTTTATTGATTTTGCCAACAAAATCGTGGATGCCCGAAGACTCACTGGCATGGGCGTCGTTGCAGGGAAATTAGCAAACTCATAGCCACTCTCAGCAGTCCTGAGCCTGATGAGGAAGTTGCAACATTTCAGATGGCCACTATATTGAAAGGGAAATCATCCACGCAATTGCAAGAAATCATGAAAGAGAAAGGGCTGCTGAAAATTAAGATTCCAGCCGGTGATGAGCTAGCTTTTAAGGCAAAAAATGGCTATGCATGGCAATTACTAAGAGACTTGAAGAGGTATTTATGTACACAAACATTAATTACACAAGGTGCACACAGTAAGACTTTTTATATAGCATTATACCATGTAAATAATCCAAGACACGTTATCTTCAGGGAAAAATAGCAAATAAAAAGCAACTTAATCTTAATTACTAAATCTTTTCAAGAATGCTTACTTTGACATTACTTATCTGCAACACTCCACAACTGACATTTTGCTTTTATCTTTACCATGCTCCCTAACTAAAGAGAATACAAATCTTTTGGGCTTGATTTTATAGTATTTTTTATAAGTTTTTATTTTATTTCATTTCATTTCATTTCATTTTATTTTATTTTGAAAATTACTTTTACACCTGGTCTAAAACGAACACCGTAGTTATTTTATTTATGTATTTTGCAAAACTTTTAAAATCTATTCCAAGTCTGATATTTTGCATCTGTAAAAAGACTACGTTTATACTAGTCTTTCTTCCAGTCATTAAATTGAGCGTAAGTCATGCAACATAACAAATAAGGACAAACTGTAAAAAGTCTATGCGCAAGATGAGAATAAATACTCCCGGCAAATTTTGAGTGCGATTCATGAGAGTTTATGAAACTTGTATCTTGAGTAAAAATACTTAATAATAAGATGGAATTTACATCCGATATAAGTGATAGTGAATTGGTCGATCTTGCGGAGCTGGCGGAAGCTGACATGAAGCAGAATTTATATTTGGTAGGTGTAATGATCTTGTTAAACATTGAAACTGAGATGTTTTTTTCGAGAGTTCAGATGCCCCAGTCTGATCGATGTGACGTTCACTGACATGTTTGCTGGGCAAGAAAAGTGTGAAGAAGAGAGTCGGTCAACTTCTGAGACTCCAAGAACAGTTTGAAGATTATTTAGCCGTCTTGCCTGTTCTTGGATTCAACTCGGGCAAGTACGACAACTTGATTCAAGAGTACCTTTAAATCAAATATATAAACAAAAAGGCAAACTCGTTCCAGTGTATTGAGACGGAGTTCCTCAAATTCCTGGACATCTTGAATTACCTTGCACCTGGATATAGCTATCGGCACTTTTAAGCTGCTTATGGTGCCGAGATGACCAAGGGGTATTTCCCTTACGAATGGATGACTGACATTGCCAAATTAGAATGTTCAGAGCTGCCTCCCTATGCTGAGTTTTACAGCAAACTGAAAAATTCAAACATCAGCAACGATGAGTATAGATACTGTCAACAATTGTGGGAGGAGAACGACATGTCCATCATGAAGGACTTTCTTCGTTGGTATAACGAATTAGACGTCCTACCTTTTCTGGCTGCCCTGGAAAACATGTTCTCCTTTTACCAATCCTTGGGGATGGATATGTTTAAAGAGGCTATTTCAGTGCCGGGATTGACGTTGAAGTACCTGTATTCAACGCTGGACAAGGAGACACACTTCACTTTGTTTAGTCATGAGGACAAAGATTTATATTATGATATGAGGAGGAATATTGTAGGCGGTCCTTCCGTGGTATTTCATTGTCATCATGAAAAGGGGAAGACATATCTACAGTACGACGACATAGCAGGGAAATTAGCAAACTCATTAGCAAACAACATTTAAGATGGCGGCTTTATTGAAAGGCAAATCATCTACCCAATTACAATCAATCATGAAAGAGAAAGGGCTGCTGAAAATTAAGATTCCAGCTGCTGATGAGCTAGCTTTTAAGGCAAAACATGGCTATGCATGGCAATTACTAAGAGACTTGAAGAGGTATTTATGTACACTAACATTAATTACACAAGGTGAACACAGTAAGGCTTTTTATAGAGCATTATACCATGTAAATAAGTTTTTATTTCATTTCATTTTTCATTTCATTTCATTTCATTTCATTTCATTTCATTTCATTTCATTTCATTTCATTTCATTTCATTTCATTCGTTTCATTTTATTTTATTTTGAAAATTACTTTTTCGCATGGTCTAAAACGGACACCGTAGTTATTTTATTTATGTATTTTGCAAAACTTTTTAATGAATTCTTGTTTATGGATTTTGTTCTAGCACCAACACTGTCCACCAGTTTCATGGATGCTACTATCATTGGCATGATTGCGAACTGAATCGTGAAACGTGGAACCATACAAGACAATGTTCGATGGCAGAGTTGCGTAAGGAGACTGCAGGGATCTCCAATTACATACAAGGAGAAGGATTTAATCTAATCGAGATGTACGAATGTCGTCGGCATCGTTGCAAACGTAACAACCCAGATGTGGCAGCTTTTGTCAAGAAGCAATGGAGTCCACTTAGAAATAACTGTACATTGTCTTTAAAGTGTATCATCAAAGCGATCCGTAACGATAGATTGTTTGGGGTTATTCACGTCCCCACACATCTTCAAAGCCATTTCTCAGAGATTTCTTCAATATTTAAAAATTTTGTCAAAAGCTGATATTGGAGAGCACATGAGAGCAATTTCAGAAGAGCATGGCTTGATGACCCATCCAAGACGGACTTTCATTGGAAGCATGAGAGGAGAAAAGATCATGCTAATAACGCCTCTTTTGAAGAGGTATTTAGATCACGGACTTGAAATCACCAAGTTCCATGAAATCATAGAATACAGACCAGCTTTATTGATTTTGCCAACAAAATCGTGGATGCCCGAAGACTCACTGGCATGGGCGTCATTTCAGGGGGGTTAGATGTACATTAGCATGTTGTCACAGTACCGTTACTATTCAAGACACTGATATCAAAGATGGTCAAGATGAACAAGATGTTCAAAACAAAACCTTTGGAAAAAAATTAATACGATCCCAAATATCCCGGAAGTGTTGGCGGTGTTCAGGCTGTCTACAGTGCTGCAAAATCAAAAGACAAAACAATACGAAAGACAGATGTGAAGAATTGGCTACAGAGTCAAAACACATACACTCTCCCCAAACCCATGAAAAGAAAATCCCAGAGAAACAACGTCGTCGTCTTCCGCATGGACAACCAATGGCAGTCAGATTTAGTCGACATGTCACCTTTGTCTAAATACAACAAAGGCTACAAGTATATTCTTACTACTATTGATTTATTTTCCAAATATGCCTGGGTTATTCCCTTAAAGAATAAAACAGGTAAGGCCCTCGTGGAAGCATTTCAAATATTTCAAACTGGTCGCAAACCCTTAAATTACAGACCGATAAAGGAACCGAATTTATCAATCGTGGAGTGCAATCACTTCTTAAGGAATTTGGAGTGGAGTTTTTCACCCCACAAAATGAAACAAAGGCTAGTGTTGTAGAACGTTTCAACAGGACATTAAAGACAAAAATGTGGAAATATTTCACTACCAAAAATACACATCGCTATATAGATATTCTATCTGATCTGATTTGTACAGTCCTGTTTTGTTCAGGTTCAAATTGAGGTCATATGTCAAAACTAATAAAAAGGTCACATAATTTCATGACCCTTAAACATCCTAATTATATAGTTCTATGTTTGTTAAACCAACATTCTACAAATGATTAACCAACTACACTTGAACAAAGTTTGACGGCAAAAAAAGTTGCACTGACTAAGATAAAAATATTACTGTTGCAGATAGCTACGTTAAAAATCAGAATTTCAAAATTCAGACAAATGGTTTTTGAAAGTGTGTAAAGTTTTCTTTGTATTCTATTGTTTTTGCCAACATATTGATAAAGTTAATGAGGAAAACGGGCAAAATGTGCTTGTTAATATTAATTTTTGCCCATATTTTCCAATATTTTATGAACAAACCTTCATACTACTTTTACATTTAGGAATTTTAACTTGAAACTTTGCCAATGTGTTGCTTTGACCTAAAACCTCAATGTATGATTTATCTACCCATCTTATTTGTATAATTAATTAGATTTTTGTATAATGCTCTTTAATTATGCAAATGTGCAAATTAGACGGGTGAGTAAATCATATGTTAATGTTTTAACCCATAGAAACACATCTGCCAAGTGCTATGCCAAATTATGTAAAGTAAAAATAGTATATAAAGGTTTATTTATAAGATATTGGTAAAATATTGGCAAATATGAATATTAATGAGCACATATTGCCAATGTTGCTCATTAACTTTACCAATATATTGGCAAAACGATTGAAAACAAAGAAACTAAAATCATGCATATCTTGACAACCATACCGTATGTCAGATTTTCTTCAAACAAAAAACATTTTGCTTAGTGTTTTAAGCTATACTTCTCCAATGTAATCAGGTGCCTAATTTCTAATTTCCAGAATCCTCATCAATTCCAAGACCAAAATCATTAGAACCACAAGTTTGGTAACAGACAGAGACAGGTTCCTTGAAGTGAGAGAATTGGTCAAACCACAGGTCGCAAAAGCAACACACATTAGTGCAATCCGAGGACCACAAGAGAAACTAACCATTAAAGGACAGGTGTGTACCTATTAAAATGACATCAACCAAACATCAACAATTTTTAAATAATTCAAACTTACATAAAGATCAATTTTATACTTGTACTGTAATTAGTAAGTTCATCAATTGATATTTTACTATATGTTATTTCATTTTCGTAGTCAACCAGTTTAGATTTGAAGAACTGCGCATTCTCTGCTGATGACCAAGTCATGGGTGTTTACAATGAACTAGAAGGGTTCTTTCTGGCAACATCTGGATGATACAAACCATCTGGTTGCATCTTTAATAGGGAAAACCGCCTGGCTATCAGCAGAAAAGGAATTACCAGCCTGTAAAAGAATTTCTACGAAGACCTATGTAAACACCACATGTCAATATTTGGTTCTGGCATCAGCTGGATGTGTATAAGCCAACAGGTTGCAATCTTGATAGGAAAACCATTTTTGAAGCTTTACAATGGTCAGCCATGGGAAAGGAGTTCTGTGAAAGGATTTCTACCAAAGACGTGTGTAAACAAAACAGGGTCCATACAACCGATAGTCCTGTTCATGATATCAATGACCCAGATGGTTTCAATGATTACCATATGTGATGGCTCACCCCGAAAAGTGGGACTTTGCAACGATCGGATAAGAAGTTGAAAAATGGTAAAAATGTCGTCCCGAATATGATATTTTGAAATATGATATTATTAATCTTCAGAGTGTTTAGAATTTTGTGATCGGATGAGAAAAACATAGTTGAAAACTGGTTAATCTCTTGTTGTGATAAGTATCGTCCTTGTTGGGATGCCTTTGAGGTTCCAAATATGGCAATGAAAAGCGCTGGATAATCTTGACATTGTCAAAGATCAAAGGGAAACTGATGTAAACAAACTCTGTCCAGCATATGAACCACAACCCTAGATCGTGCTTTCAGCCTTCTGATTGGGTCAATAGCGTCACTTGACCCAAAGTAAACTAATCACTATTCATTGGGTCATATCGCAGCGAATAATACCTAGATTATGAATCGTTTACTCATTGAGGTGCGAGACAGTTTCTGGGGAAATCCCACTGATCGCTTGGTGTTGAAATTGCAACACAAAAATTTTGTTTCATTTTCAAGATAAATTCTCACATATTTCTGGAAGAAACTACAAGTTGGATAATCCAAGAAGATGTCGGATAAAACTGAGCCAAAGAAGAAAAAATGTGCAAATTAAATGAAGTAGCAAAAGCTTTGATGACAATTGGAAGTTGTGTACCACAGTGTGAGGCTGAACTGCTGCAAGATGTTATTGACATGTACTTTGCAGAAGAATCTGATATTGATTCTGACGACGAAGATGGTTTACACCTTGATCAAGACAGCGACAAATACTCAAATCCTAACTCCGATGATAAAGACGTCACTAGTGATTTGGTAAATCTACCAGAATTTTAGAATGGATGTTCAAAATTTAATAGTGCACTTATATGCAAATTTGAAAGTTCTATTTTGGATACCTGGTAACAAAATTATTTTTATGGCCTAACCTTTATTTTTATTTACATAATTTATATGTACTTGACATATTTTTTAATGCAGAATTTTTAATCATAGGCCATTCACTTTACATCATTTGAAGCATTATGTTTTATTGTGACATTACAAGTTCATGTATAGGCAGGAGCGGAACTACGTCATAGGTCATCGGTCCTAGCGGGCCTAGAGAAAAATATGCCCCGGGCTTAGTAAATTTAGAACCTAGTTAAATCCAAGCCCTCACTTTTAACTAATCAGAGGACAGGAATTTATATATGAGGTATATATACAATATATTGCACGGCTCAAATCACTGTAATCATGATATAATACAGCCTATCACATAATGGTAATTTGTGCATAAAATAAAAAATACCTTACTAAACAAATTTTTCCATATTCATGAAAGGAACCTTTTTGAATTAAATTTATGAAAATCACACTGTTCTGATCAGAGAAATCAAATGTTTTGGTTTGTTTACATTGGTTACCATGTGTAAACATACAGGTACCTTCAAACATTGTTTACAAATACTGCACAGCAGCCCTCCCCCCCCCCCACAATCTGATGTTGCATTTTGATTAGACGACTTATCATCAACCTATGCTGTTTTTGTAAATATTTTATCACATTAGGTATTTACACAATGGAAGCGATGAGGAACTACAAGTCACTAGAAGCATATCATTATTTTAAGGCAAATTTTGTGGGGTTGTAAAGCATTTTAGAACGCCAAATACCTCAGTTGTATTCCGTGCTTCTGTCCGTCCATCTCAGAGGTCAAACGATGGCAGGGTAAGATTCAGATTTATTAGATGTTAATGATCAGATTTTTTTGTAAATTCTCATGAACAATGTTGATACTCAAAATCAAAGTCAGTGGTGTACGTAAATAGTCTTGATCGTGTAACTCTGACATGGGAGTTCTTACAATGATGGCATGTTTTATGTATCCCTGACCTAAAACCAACACTCAAAAACAACTAGGTTGGGGAAAATCTGGTTGGCAATGATTATTTGACATTGTTCATTTGAGTTGCAATTTAATTCTGAGATTTATGTACTTCTTTTTAATACTTGGCAAAACTAAAGAATGTGTCATTCCATCATAAGCACCATTGTCAATTTCCATATTTTCCAACAACAGACCTGCAAATCTCAAAAAATCACTATATATTCCTGAAATAATTTTAGAATACCCCACCATAATCTATATCAAATGTTGCTGCAATAGTTATTAATGACTATTTAATTTAATTAAAATCAATATCGTTCATAATTTCATTTAGTAATTCTCTCTTCTCTCTTTCTCTTGTTATTACTTTCAGGACTATAAGGAATCTGAAACACCTGTACAGATTTCAAATTTTGGACTATCTTCGTCATAAGATTTCCTTGTGTACCCCTCAACTGAAATACAGAGCAGAGAAAATAAAAGCCCCCCCCCCCCCCCAGCAAAGAAAGATCACATCAATAAAGGATATCACAACAGGCATCATCGGAAGACCAATAAACATATAAGTAAGAATTGTATTGACAAAGACCTCAGAAGAAATAAAATCCGGCCTAACAAAGATGGAATGCATCGCATCAGACATAACAGGAACACTCAGGTACTAATAAGTTATCAAACATGTTAACAACAATCAATTGCAACCAATTTTCACAGCTGAAAAATATACTTTTCACAAATATAATTTAATTTCATTAACATGCTCATGCGTTTTTTAACCACTTATATTTTTCAAAACAGATTTAAATTTCCTTAAAACAAATGAATCTTTAGTCGTATGATCAAACATATCAGTCGAAAAAATAATCTAAGTCACGCAAGATATTATCATCTAATGTTCAAATCTTATTTATGCCAAACTTACACGCCCATATTTTAATTTCATTTTTGACCAACAATGCAACACTGTACTTTCTATTTGTAGATTAGCTGTTTGGAACAATGAGGTGAATGAAGCACTAGACGACAACTCCTACCAAATCAAAGGGGCGGTCCCCAAATACTACAGGGATGAGTTGTACGTTACCACTTCCAAAAACTCACAGCTAGAAGAATGCACAGAAATCGAAGCACATGAAGATGCAGACATATTTGAATTACCGGAGACCCCTCAGGAAACACCAAAGACAGTGAACACTATCATTGGGGTTCTCAAAATTGACGCCTCACTCGTATGCAATGTATGCCAGAAAAAGACAGAACCCAAAACTTTCACACTGTCAAAGTTACAATATGACAAGACTAACTGTTAAGTGCACAAACAAGATGTATGCAAGTGTACAGCTGAACAACACACCTCATGTGGTTAACTTTTTCACCGAACATCTTCAACTCCTACGCGATGCATATGACGACCCTGATATATCACTTCTCATAACCAACATGACAAGAGAGGAAATAGAAATAATGCTACTCTCCCTTCCACCTCTGGAAATTGGATTGAAAAACAAATCTTTGACATCTATCAAAGTGTAAAAACTGGCATATCAAAGATAAAAAAACTGCTTTATGTGATCATGGAAATGATGTGACCTACAGAACTGACATTTGCCATGGAAAAATAGATACCTTACCTACCATAACCTATCATAAGTAATGTAGACAATTTCACAATCAAACATATTTCCAACTTAGGCCTATTAGTAATTTATTCTCATGCTTGGTACTGATGCTAAGTAGGGCCTACAAGCAGAAGTTATGCAAGTATTAACAAAAAAAAAAGTTAAACAATCAAAAAGTTCATAATTGTATCCAATAATAATTTGATAGGATACTTCATCTGTATTATTCATCTTTTTATATTAAGGACCTACATCAATCTATGGCAATTGCATTTTGGAACAATAGGCAAAAAAACATTGTTTGTTAAGAAATTTTTACATACCAAAGCATTTGTAAGTTTACCAGTATCAATATTGTATGCATTTTTTTAATTTTTAAAACATTAATCTTTCAGTAACACTTAATAAAAAAATAACAACAATCACAATGTCCCCGCTTCTTCGTTTCTCATGTACTTCTTATATTTTAACCCAACAAACTATCTCACAAATGTACCTTCAATAACATCAAAATAATAATCAACTTTGCAAGCACAAGCTACCTTCAGTTCAACACCATGAATTGAAACAAAGGAACATGCAAAACTTGATACAAATAAACAGTAAAGCTCGAATATGTGAAGTCCATAACACGTTCACGTCATACTTGCCATCTTAACAGTATCAAGTAAAGAACTTTCTTGAAACTTCAATAGCACCCTCTCACTAGTCCATGTATAGTTCATACTATTAGTCAATAGATGGCAGTATACCATATCAACCTCACTTGCGCCAACGAGCGCAGTTTTTGAGAAGACCTTGTTAGAAAGTACTTCCAACTATTAACTAATATCCAAAATCATTCTTGTTGAACTTGAACATTTATAGTAAAACAGACAATTGATTGTGGTTTGAATTTCTCATTCTCCGGAGAATGAGATAAAGTGGTAGTGTTTCTAGAAATAAATCACTGAATTCTTAAAATTTAAACTTCTTTGTTACTAACAATATATTTTAGTGAAGAGATCATGTTGTTAAGTATATTTAACCTTCCTAAAAGAATAATATTCACATTTAAATCAACAGTCGTACATTTGGAATCTCAAACTTTAGGAAAATAGAAACACTGCAGATAGAACCCCAAGAAATGAATTGGCTGAAAATAGTCTTTTTATAGCAAGTAATATGATTTTGTTTGTTTGTTTCGATTCTATTAAGATCTTTCTTTGATTCAATAAGTTTTCAATCCAAAGTGGATCGTGGCTAATGCCTTTAAGTCAGAACAATTAGAGCAATGTCATTTCCCACAACATTGATGGCCTACTTAAAAATAAATGCAAGAATCGGGAAAACCACATGGACAAGACAAACATTACCATGCACAAAATAGCAAATGCAGAAAATGTGGAAAACAGGACATTGGAAAGCAGGGCATGAATGTTAAGGCGTGCGAGTGCGATCGCACTCCTAAAATGATGTTGAGAAGTGCGATTAATCGCACCCCTAAATTTTGATTGACTAATTGTTTCAAATCGTGAAAAAAAATTGGACGGAAAAAGTCGTCAAAAATGATCAACTCACAGCTTTCGCTTCGTCCCAATAATGCTATGACTTAGGTTTTTTCGGACGATCTCGATATGTTTCGCCTGTATTTTATGAATGAATTCCCCAGTTTACTCACGTACGGACCTTACTGAAGATGTACAAATAACCTTTGTAGGGTATTTCCCCGTAACCTTTGACCGCAAAGCAAAATTAATTTGTATTATTTCAACTGTCAGTTGATGCTTGGTAGGTCATTTTGTAATGCATTAGATAGTATGGCAAAAAGAACACATGACTTCCACCAACAGCACGGGTTATCTATGTTCTAACAAATTAATCACATGTGATCGTCGATGTTAGCTCAACTGATAGTAGTACACAAAAACCTTCCTAAAATCGTTAATTTTGCATTATTTCGTCTGAAACTTTGGAAATATATTAGGAAGATCAAAGGTAATCTTATTTTATATTTGAATTTTTGCTGGCTGTTGTGGATTTTTTAAAATAATTGGTCGCATTTTCCCCGAATTCTGAGGAGCTATAGGAGTTGGGATGTTCTTATTCTGGCGTATCAATTACATAAACCAACGAGACCCGTTAGCTTATTTATAGCTATAATATGTGTAAGCAACATGCCAAGTTCAAAAAGAATGACCGGGCCACAGTGAACATAAATCTTAAGGAAATCACCCAGGGGCAAAGAGTGGAATTTTTTTTTGGTTCAGGATCATACATCCTCAGGGAGGAATTCAACCACCTATCTCTCCCTTCTAATATTTGGAGGACACTAAGTCAGAAGGACAGAATGACGAAAGTGAACACTTTCAATAGGTTTAAAGAAGTATCTGACAAGTCGGAATCTCACTCATTCAACTGCAATGCAAAGAAAGCAAAGCCTAGATGTATCCCTGTTCATGACATTGACAACCTTCCCTGTCCCACAGAGCCAATGGACAGAGATGATTTCATTTGATAGTACATTATATTTGCTTTACTACAATAACAATAAATATATGGTTTGGAGCTTTTATCAAGGTCAAATCGTCTTTAATCCGTGCACATTTTTTTTGATTCACATAGTATGGAAGGTACAAATTCCTTAGGCTCCTTTTTCGATTGAAGTTATCTCAAGATAGCTTGCAAGAAAAGATGGACATGATTCTTGAGGAATGTCCCGGTAAAATAGGCATTGTAGATGATGTTGCGGTGTTTGGTAAGGATGACAATGAGCATGACAAGAATCTCCACAATCTGATAAAAGTTTTTCTTAAAAAAAAGGATACAATAATATCAGACTGTCCAGGTCTAGGGGCTAGACAAACATGGCTGATTAAATGAAGAGATTAAGTTAAAGATTGCGTCTGAAGATCAATGATTTCATGTGTCATTACAAGCGACTTGTGTCCAATATACGTACGATATGCGTCTGAATTTTGGTGAGTGCCAAGCCCAAGGTATTTTTACCGCATTACTCAATCAGTTAATCAATCTCTGTAAGATAGACTCAATACTGTGTACTGGATGCAACCATGAAATTTACAATCTCATAGTATGATTTTGTCAAGAAAAAAGTGAGGATTAGACTAACTGATTTTAGACCAAGTGATATTATACAAACTGGCAATTAGACAAAATGGTGTTAGACAAAGTGGCAAATCACCATCCAATTTGGTGTACTAATCTTGCCACAAACTATCTGATGAACAAACCGATATCAAATTGACCAGATAACAGAACTGCTCCAGTTAAAGTTACTTTATAGTCTATTTAAGCTGGAACATATGTATTTTCTCCTCGAAAGTTATTCCACTTTACTGGATGGATAGGAGCTGGTGGCATGCAAGCTTTAAAGCTAATTGACACAACTAGATGAGTATGAAATTTCACACATAAAATATTCAGTGGTTTTTTCTTTACAAAATCTGTTAAAGCGTAAGTAGAAATCCATTTCTTCAATCTGCTGTTAAAATAGATCTCAACTCTATTACCATATGGTTAAATCTTACCAACATATGATGTCAAAGAAAGTTAAAAAGAATAATTGGTGATTTTTACCACACAAATTTTAGGAGTTAGCACCATACTTTATGTGTCTCATGAAAAGCAATGTTATTACACCCTTGGATTTTTTCATGCACGCATTTGGAAATCCTAGTAAATGTGTATCTATAGCTCAGTGCAAGTATACTTTGATAGTGAATAAATAGGTGGGAATTATGATGCTTTTCTTCATCCGTAAGGAAACTTAATTCCGCATACATGTGCGCTGTAGATACTGATGTGCGAGTCACATGTAGGATGCATGCTGTGTCTCCTAAAGTTGTGCTGTGTTCATGCTTATCTGTATTGATCAATTTACAATGTGGAAAGACCCGTCTATTTGGTGTTGGTCAATGTAAGGAAGACACAGTGCCAAATGAGGACAAGGTTTGCGCATGAAAAGTAATAAGTATTTGCATCTCTTCAAGATTTACCAAGCTCGATTCAAACAAATCTGGTGGTACAATAACTTGCATGGCTTCATGCACGACAACAATATACAGTGATAACTAATTGCTCTTTTAAACTGTGTCAATATTTGTGAAGTGAACATGGTACCACATCACATGTCACAACCTGCATATTACTAGTTTCATATGTATATCACCTAGAAGCACAAGGATAGAAATCAGACTCAACCAGACGATTGATCAGGATTAATTGAGACCAAATCACTGCGTACTAATATATTTTGCATGCATAAATTCCTGATACTGGTATAATTGACTAATTTTGTTGCTACCACATGGACAAACTTTGAAGACAAGTTCATTAGAATATTTCGATTGGGTAAATTGTTACGATTCAAAAAATATGGACTTAATTATTTCCCTGTATGATCATATTGGTTTCTGTGCATTAATCTGCTATTTACTTTGTGCTTCAAGGTTTATAAGATAGTACATCCAGGTCGCCACAAGTTCACATCATATTGTGGAAATTATATTAAAATAAGAAACATGTGACTTATCCCCCACATCCCATTACCACTGGTAAAACCAAAGAACATAAAATCAAGAAGCGGTGCGTGCCGCCATCTTGTTGTCGCTCATCGTGGAGAGGTATTGTACCTCCAGATATGTTCGGAGATTAGCCCAATACCCAAGCAGATTGTGCAAATCTTCTCTTGATGCATATACAATGTGCATTTTGTTTCATGTGCAAAGTGTGCCTGTGCTCAAGCAGTGTTTATTGCGATTTACTCAAGGTATGCCAAAGCCAATTCGTAGACTCTCGAACTGTGGCATGCAGAGCCGTTAAATGTCAGAGGTATAATAACTCACCCTCAATCAAAATGGCGGTGAGACCACTTCTCAATTTCTAGTTCTTTGGGTAAAACCCATCACATGCATTTTATTTCATAGGTCTCTACCAGGTCATATAAAATTGTAGAACTATAACAAAATAAGTAACTTGTAGGTCTCACATGTAATGGGTTTTTCAATTCACATCATTAAAGAAAGCTATCACATGGTAAAACCTACATGAAGCTTATTTCACAGGTCTCTACCAGGTCAATTGTAGACTCATAACAAAATACGTAACATGTTGGTTTAACATGCAATGGGTTTTCAGATCACATTATTTAGGAAAGCTATCACATGGTGAAACCTGCATGTGACTTATTTCTACGGTCTCCATTGTTGTTTCAAATAATTCTTGATACAAATATTTAGAGACTTGCGTAACACAATTGGGTGTGCATTTTACGCGAGTGCACAATGCTTTTTAGGCACGCACAATGTCGCGGCACTGTGGATTACTGATTGGAAACGGTGTTGCATACTTCCCAGTGTCCCGTTCTTGTCACAACTTGTGGATACTCGGTGGCTGCGTTCAGAAACAATTTTCATGTCCGAAATTTATTCGAAACAATAATACCAGGGGTCGATTTCACTATCGTTAAAATGCATCGTTAACCCATCGTAAGACCAAAACCCATTGTTAGCTACAACCACCTCTTGACCCCATGCAACGTTAACAAAGGGTTCGATTTTTCTAATGCATAATTCATATACCTTAGGATGCGGTGAACACTTACGAAGGGTTTTCGCATCTTTGTGAAGTCTAGTTGTAGTTACGAGGTGAACCCTTCGTTAGCTACCATGCATCGTAATGTTAGTGAAAATCGACCCCAGGTCATATAATATTGTAGAACCACAGTGTTTCACCAGGTGATTGGCTTTTCCAGATTTCATTACCTTTAAGCTGGCATGGATATACATGCCTGTACTACTCTCCCAATACACAAACCTCCTTGTTGATAAGCTTTGATCAAGTTGAAAGCATTTGTCGCTGCGTAGATATCACCGTATATCTCATAAAGATCCTCGTACAAAATCACCAAGAATTTGAGAGAATCAATGGCGAACTTCTCACACTTCGATTCAGTACATGAGATGAGGTCTTTGATGAATTTCTCCACAGCTTTAGCAATGTCCGTCTCCGAGCATTTCACCAAGGTCTTTTGGACATCTTCTAGTGCAGAAGCAAGCAACTTCAATCCATTGAATACCTGGGTGAAAACAAAGAAACAAATTAAATTATTGCAATATTTTAAATGAATAGTGGTTGGCCAGCCAATGCTATTTTCACCTAGTTGTACATAGCAAAAGCCAATATCTATATGTATACTGAAATTAAGTGCTTCTGAATAATTAGCAAATTCTGCAAATCCTTTCGTGAACTGCTATTGTTTCCTATTGCAACTATTCTTTAATCTTTATTTATGAATAATTTGTGTACCTGACCAACAAATAGAATAAAACTGAACAACCAAGGTATCGCATGAAGCTAGCTATACGCTTGCACCTAAGTGCAATCAAAATTATTTACAGGTTCAATGGAAATATTATAGCTGCGTGGTATGAGTTGTTTGCTATTAGTATTAGTAGGGATGTCAATTAGTGTAGAAAAATCCGTGCTGGGTTGAATGTTTTGTTCCAGTACCTTAACTTTAGACTCCTCAATGACGGTTTCAATAATGTTTAAAATAATTAAAAATGTACCTATTGAAAAAATTGATTTTTATTTAATATTGAGGGGGGTTCTTTTTAGTTTTCAATCATAAAACAAGTATATTATAGTTGATTGAATGTTCGTATCTTTTCATAAATGAGCAGCTCCGTGTGAAAATGGACCAGAGGTTGCCGTGCACATTCAAATTAAGCCCTGTTCTGCGGTATAGCGCGTTGTACAAAAATGGAATTTCGTGAAGTGATTCACTCCCTTTTAGGCAAAATGTAAACAACTATTTTAAAGGAGATTGATCCATTATTCCATTTAAGAAGGACACATTTTTAAAAACCACCTCTTGTACTTCACTGCAATCGTTTGAAACCCCAGACCACCGCTCCGGTCGGAGATCTCCCAATACTTTTGCAATTCTTGGATGACACAAGACGTCTCCGAAAAAGTGTCCTGCATCACTGCACCCGGTAGATATTCGTGATCAAAATGGTACATTTTTAAACTTCCAACAACGTATGAATCACTTCGCGAAATTGCGAAATGTCCTCCAAACCCCGGTCCAAACTTATACCCGGCATCTCCCGGCACAAAGCTGGCTGGACATTGCAAAACACGACGACTCTTTCTTTTGTCTTTTGGATGGTATAAGTCAAAATAATTGTGAATTTGGTTCAATATCATACTGCTACTCACATGCACCACTCTTTCATGTCATTTATCCAGTAAAAATCATTCCAATATTGTAGATATAAACACTTTTTAAAGATTACGGGAGTAAGTATACTTAATGTAATTGCCATTGTTTCCCGTACCTATGCTGATTTAACCAGGAAAGTTGGGATTTCCTGGTTTCACGTAAGTGGCTGTGCTGAGTTTGTTTATTCATCCTAC
>JXSR01S009899.1:18087-39241 GCA_000969725.1 Ophiothrix spiculata
TTCCTAAACTTTATTTTTTTTATTTTATTTTTTTTTTTTTGCGAAAGTTAATTATTTATTTTGATATTTTGACATTATTCAATATTTGATTAGAATTGGTCTGTGTCTTACTCAGTCATTAATAAATTGTATTATCTATGAATGTTTATAAGTCATGTATATTTAGAACTATGATGATGGTCATGTCAATTTGGAATTTATTGTATCAATTTCACAGTTGTTTGATCACCATTGAACTAGTTTGAAATTGGTATTTATATAAATTAGGTTTCCAGGTTTTTAAGAATCCATGAGCCTTAAATTTGACATTTGAAACATGGATAAGGTAAAGAAGATCAAAGAATGCTAAATTCGAATAAATATTTGATATATGTAATATGCATATAATTAATTTCAAAAACATTAAGTAGGGCCACCAATAATGACATCTCAAAATTTGGGATGATCTAAAATTAGCATTTTTAAGCGACAATGAAAAACTAAATTATGGATAATAATTTAATCTAAAGACAAATAATGGTGTTTCTATGTTGAATCATTTTTGGTTGATATCATTGGTGTTTGTCTAGTCTTGGTAATTTGGACCATGTAAGCTATCTCAAAATGTAAAACAACCATTCAGAATATATGTCTTTCATATTCATGATCACCAGCTTTATCTAAGACTTGTTGTTCATCTATTTATCCGGTAAAACAATGCATAGTTCTATGGGTAAAATTCTTTAGAAGCTTGCTATTCATGCAGTGTCTATTTTCACTAAAGAGATACCGTATCCACTCGTCCAATTCAACTACTCATTTTTTGAATTACGATCATCTTACAGTTGAGCGCTTTCATACGATCGTGCCAAAAATTGTTAAAATAATTTAAATGAAGTGTCGGTCATAGAGTATGACTATTTGTCAAACTTTTGGAAATGGGGATTTTGTCAATTTAAGGAGATTGTCGGATTGAAAATAGTTGAATTAGACGAGTGAATAGGGTATGTCAGTTGTGTGTTCTTCAGGGACTCTGGAGTTCAACATATCTTGTAAATCATGGGTGTTTAAAGTTTTAGCTATGAAATCCCCTTAGCCTTACATTGTAATGCAGGAAATATCTTAGATATGCTCATTTTATGTAGTTCACCCAAAAACAAAGGAAATGATTAGGTAAATGTTACCAGATCAGTCCAACCTGTCATAAAAGCAAAATATCATGTAGCACATACCTGAGAGTAAGCAAGACACCACTCAAACACCTGTGCACATTATGTTACAGGGTAAGGTGGAGAGTCATTTACAAAATAGGATCAAAGTGTTAAGGGGAACCATTAATGCCTGTTTTAAGCTTTACAAAGGTTTTTTAATACCTTGTTACAAGAGCTGTTTTCCCATTAGTTGCCCCTCCCCCACCCTATTACTCCTCATATGTAAATGACTATCTACCTTGCACTGTAACAGACTGTGTGCAGGTGTCTGTGTGGTGTCAAATGTAACTATTTTAGCACCCAAGACAAACACATTATTCATGACTCAATGCTACTTACTTAGCCCTGCACTTCATAATGTTTTGCCTGTCATTACATTTTTGCTTATGTAACTGAATACTGTATGACCAATATCAAAAATGTTGTTAACATGACTTGGACATTCAGCAGCAACAGAAAATACCAAATTTTCCATGCAATTTCATTAAATGAGATTCTGACATCAATTTTCTCGATGCTCATTTATTTATCTGTATGATCAAAATTTCTGTCTGTATGATTGAGTTAAAGATTAGATTTTCTCTCTTAATGAGAAAGATTTCCACAGAACATTTACATTTACTATTATACTTTATCATTTTTGTTCAAATTTATACATGTCTGCCTTTTGACCTCTAAGAGACTTGTCAAAGGGAGCATGGTTGAGC
Source organism: Ophiothrix spiculata (assembly GCA_000969725.1). Classification (NCBI taxonomy): domain Eukaryota; kingdom Metazoa; phylum Echinodermata; class Ophiuroidea; order Amphilepidida; family Ophiotrichidae; genus Ophiothrix; species Ophiothrix spiculata. Next base: position 19,985 of record JXSR01S009899.1, read on the forward strand.
AGTTAGAGCATGGGACTCATAATACAGAGGTTGTGGGTTCAAGCCCCAGTCGGACCACTACTCCTTGAAATTAGAGAAACTTTACTCTAATTGCTCTGTGAAATGGAAGTCATGTTAAGTCATTGTTCTCCCGTGCTAAATATCCTATATCAGGACGATGCAACTTTGTAAAACCAGGTAAATCAGATTACATGTAGATCATCATCTATTAGTATATATAGATCTGGTAGTATATATGTATGAATCCAAACCTTTGTTGCCATAGGGTAGATAAAGGCCAATCCTGAATATGTGGAAAATTGAAAACTTTTCAGTTTTTCTTTGCACTGCGAGTAAATTTAATACCTATCAACAATTGAAAATGGTCATTGCTTACCGTATTGTAGGGGATTAAGGTTTCCATTCGCAATTTATTTTGAGCTGACACTTGTTGCTACCCTTGTTTGCATGGAATTCAACTCGTTCACAGTGTGTGATTGGTCTAATTCCAGCGCTTGTGAAATGCTGACGGCCACGCACCTTACTTTTGAGTCTAATAATGCAGTACGCAGGCAAACTTGATCAATAAAAATATAATAGGTCCAAGACTTGCAAATGGTCATCATTTAGGTCTCAATGCTAATAAGTATCCAAGCTCCCAGAGAAGGTTTTGCTATTGCTACTTTCTGTACCCAGTAGCAAATGTTTACCATACAATATATGTGCCTTTTGTAATATACCTTTTCATACATAAATGTATTATAGTATGTATATAAATCCAACCAAATGTGCAATAACATGTCCTCATGTATAGTACCCCCTCCCCCTGACACATTTGTAATACATTATATACAAGGGACAAAATGTATGGGACCTCAGTAAAAACGCTGGCAAAAAGTAGTGAAATATGGTTTTGTGTGCTACTGAATAATTGCTAGTCAAAATATTAAGATGTGACTGTAAAAATATTTCTGTGGTAAGCACTGTTTATTCCTTGCTAAGCTTAATAAACAATTGGGTAGTAAGAAATGAAACATTTGTATACATTTGTGACTCGTCATATCGAAAGGTACCCTAAGAGTCCCAAAATCAAAATGGACACCTTGGTTTTGGTTATTGGATGTTCGGTTGCGAAGTTACAACCAAATTGGTAAAAGGCATCCGGCTGATTCTGAAAACTATAGTTCTGAGAAAATCAAGTTTTTGTACTTAGTGAAACTTGAAAAGAGAGAGGATTTTTATCTTGGTTTTTAGCACATTTTTCTTACGTTTTGGATGTTGGAACCTGATTAATAGGATAAAATACCCTTCAAAGGTAACATTCCTGATGAAATTAGAAATTTGACCCTGCACGTGATTTTTGGCTATGCTCAGCTTCAATGGCTCGAATCACCGTATCACATTTTTTACTATGCCGACCTTTGGGTACCTTTCGATATGACAGGTCACATTGGATCAGAGGACCATTAACTGCCTATATTTAGATATACCCTTACAAACCTTTTCCCTGGAATTTAACAATTATTTATTTATTTGTAAGATTATATGCCTATAGTTTATTTCTTGGAACAAAGTTGAAAGATTATGTTTAAAACTGAATTTAAAGATGATGAACTTCTGTTTAGTCTACTTCAAAATGAATTATCAACCAAGTCGGTTGATGCTTAAAGTATGTATTAAAATGCCACCAAATATTTACAGTAGAGTTTGATTTTCTTCATACAATCTTTGTTTTGATTTGAAATGTTTGTTTGGTTTTGGTTTCTTGAATGAAATATCAAAATATGATATAAATGTGCTATATAAGCAACACATACAGCCAAAAAGTGAATCCAGCTTTATTTATGCAGTTTTAAATAAAATATCAATTAATGAAACATGCAAGTTGCATTTGGTACAATATAAGAAAATGCAACTTTTTTTTATTCTGTAATTAAATATCTGTAAATGATACTAACACCCGGTGTAAGTTAAACATGTTGTGAGCAAAGAAATCAATATTGTATGTGACAGTCCATCACAAAGGCGCATTGGGGTTGGCCTTTAATCATTTTTATTGTTTTACATTTTGTAAAGAAATTTAGATGGGTGAATCTTCAAACCACACACAAATCAATGTATATTTTCCCTTATAGTGCAAAATGCAGTTAGCCAACTTTACAGGTCATTTGATGCGAACAATCACATGCAGTGAAAGTTATATACATGTCATAAGGAAGAGAACCCACCTTTATTTTTTGCATTCTTGAATGAAATATCAATAAATGATAGTAACATAGAGTATAAGTTGCACATGCCATTAGCAAAGCTGCTAATGTACTTCAATCTTGTCATTGTAATTGCTCTCCTATCAGAGATGGTAAGGATGGGTTCTCAAGGGATGTTGCTGAGGAGATATGCCAGCCGCTGATATCCAAATAGATAATGAGGCTTCATGGCATAGCTTCACTTCTCTGAAACTCATCAGGTGTATGCAAAAAGGTTGTAAGTTATATTTGGGGCAAATGTGCTGTATGAATAGTTTTAAAATGTATGTTACGTGATGCAAGTCTGAAATTAAACTAGTTCCTGATGAATGACAGAAATATGATGCTAAAATCTATAAAATACTAGTGTGGTATTAGGCCAAACCAAAATAATAGTTTGTCTCTAAGCTCACAAGCGGCTTAGAAATCAATGCGGAATGTGAGATTTTTTTTATTGCCTACTTGGTTTTTATGGTATATCAACATTCAACTATATAAGCTCTGACCTTCATATGTTAACGTATCTCATAGCCCTGGCATATATGTATGGTCACAAATAAAGTATAGTAGTATTTTATTCCAATCATATGCATGAATTTGTTGTTGAGGAAATGAATGATTTTTCCCAAAAAATTATACTACAAAATCTTGAAATTTAAAACAAACCCTGAAATTTAAAAAAAATTCCCGCATTACTTTTTGTCCAGATCAACCGATTTTATAAATGCGCACATCAGCTTTGAGACAAACTAATTTTATTTTGCCTTACCACAAAATGGCTTTACTGCAAAATGTAGATACAACCTTCATGCATTGCTATATTATATTCCTTAGTAATGCCTTGTCAAGAGACACTTGGAAGTTGAAGGAAACAAGCCATCATTTGTTCATTATATATTGAGAGTTTCAATTTCATGTGAAATCCTTGTTTCTCTAATTGCATTTTCAGGGTTTAGTGACAAAAAAACAATGTATTTTTAAGGTTCTGAGAGCATAAAGTACAGGGAATACAGGTCTTTCTTTTACGTGAACGCTTGTAACAATATTTTGTCCACAAATATTTTCTGCTGCAACTAGTCTAAATCATCAGTTAGATCCAGCTGAAAAACATAGTTGAGCTACATTTGCTACGAAATCAAATAAAGCTGTTAAATTAATGTTCAATGTGATTCTGAAGTAAAATGAAACTGCCAAATTTGAATTTTAAATTTGAATGGTTTTAAGTTTAATTAAATTTTTTGGCATATTAATGGAACATTTGAAAAGAGACTTCTGATAAATTATTAGAAAGTGTCCTAGAATGTATTGTAATTTACCTTAAGCGACGAAAATTAAACCCTGTTTTATGGGCCCCGACTGATTCTGAATTTGTGTTTTTGGAGATTTTTTTATTTTACCAAAATCATGTAAAATCAGCTGTTTTTGGGGGCCAAAATTTATCAATTTTTTATAGAATTTTTTGGAAAAATTTGTGCGTAAAAGTTTTCCAGTTTTTCTCCCATTTTTTGGATTTGGGGATTATTTTAGACCAACCCTACTCCGCTCGCCCGTAAAACAGTTTTTGTCACCTTACGATATCTTATTAGGACATTAAAACAAAGTATATTCAGCAGTAAATCTTAAATAAGCTCTTAATTTTTGCATATTCCAAATCTCATTTTAACAAAAATGTCTTTGCTTTGATTCTGAGAATCACACAATTTATTGACGGTAATACCTGAGAAAGCAGTTTCAAGAACTTGTCCCACAGGAAAATGGTTTTTGTTTCAAAAATTTTGTTTGAAAACTGATCAAATTTCTAACAGACACATATGACAAGCAGATATTTATTTTATATTTGAAAACTCAAAAAATAGAGAAGGAATCAAATAAATAACAGGAGACACAATATGAATATTATGTGCCTTAATAGCAGTAGTAGGTATACCATTTTGTAATGTAATCAACATTTTAATTTTTCCAAAATGGTATCATTTTTTCAAACATTTGTTTATTTTCAAAGAAGGTAGGATGTGACACAATTGCTATTTTTGAATTGCAAAAACTCACCAAAACTCGTTTGTTCACAAAACCAGTTGCGTGCATGATAACACTAGGCACCTTAGCGATGCAGAGACTGTGTAAACATCTAACGGTTTTTAGTTTAAATTTTATTTCATGTAAACTAGTTGGGTTGTTTAAGCAACCCCAACAGATATGAGTTTTAAAAATTATTTTACAAACCAATTTGATTCAAAAAGTACATTTAAAGCAAAATTTAGATTTACATTGTTTTCAATGCGATCTAAAAATAAACATTATGTCATGTCCTACCCCCTATTTAGTTTCTAGCAAGAACAGATCTATGCATCTTCGAAGTCTTCCATGTCAATCCTAATCATGTTATTTTGAATAGGAAATAATGATATTTTTGATATTGCAAATATTAAATTTATGTATTTTGGTATTTTAAAAGCACTGCCATTATAAGTTTTGTAACGTTATGACGATGAATAAACCTTTGTTGATGTATAAATTGTCTTGATTGTTATTGATAAGCCATGTATAACAGTAATTGTATAAAGCTAGTATGGCAGTAATGCAATATTTGGTGCCCAAGGGCTTTATAAATTTAGACTCTGAGGAAACATTTTGTTTTTTAGTGAAATGTTATACAGAGACTATATTTTGCAGAAATTGGTTGTTCTAAATAATGTATTTTCTTTTGTGTGAATGCATTTGTATAACTCTTCTATTAACCCTTTAAATTCTTCAGGCTTGAACAAATATATTTATCATGTGCCCTACAAGGCTTAGTATACAGATTGGACTAAGAACTGAGCCTTGAGGCACTCCAGATGTAACTGGGTCCCAATCATAATAAGTACCATGTTTACGAAATACTTGTGTAGATGTCCAAATCAATTGCAACAGCTATTTTTAATTATACACAAATGTGTATAATTGATGAGTTTCAAAGATTGAATGATCTGTTGTTTAAATTGAATCATTTATAATATTTTATATTGTTTATCAAGTTGGTTGGAGCAATGGTGGAGATAACCATAGACCACCGGTTCAATTCTTAGATTTCCCTTGAACATATATTTTCCTTTCACTTTGCAGTATTTTGTCCTTTTGTTATTATTTCTTATTTTACTGTCATGTTGATGATAGTTGTCAAAAGGCAATACTATTATTTTGATTTATTGTTATTGTAATGTTGTTTTTGTTTATATTTGGTTTTGTTATGTGTAATGCAAGGTATCTCAATATAAATTATGTTACAGGCTTATTTATGTCATGTCAAATACAAATACAGAAAGATATGAAACTATGTGTCAAATGTATTTGATTTTTATTTCTTAGTTACTGAGTGTCATTTTACTATCTAGTAAGGAAGTTTGGCTATCCATTATGAGATTATACATGACGGTGCGTTCAGAGTCAAATGCATGGAGTGTGGCTTGAAAATCACAGTGCTATGTAGATATATGCACACATCTGACGCTATCTGCTTCACTGAAAACATTAATTAGTCAAAAACATGAACAAATGCTGTAAATGTCTTTGAAATGTTGAAAAACAATTTTTGGTGTTTAAAAATAGTTTCCATCTCTAAATATTCAATTTGTAATTTGGTAATTATTACTAGTTAATTAATGATTAATTACATGATTAATCAGCGAATATCAAATGTGTTGTTAATTTGTCAATTGTAGTGCATGACGGATACCCTGGTCACATAACCTTGCGGCGAGGTTACGATGTGTTTACGGCGTCAATTCAGCAGACGCTGATCGGACACCGGCCGGTGTACGATTGGTGTCTGTGAGCCGTAGAGACACCGGAAGCATGCCACAAGAATTTAATTCCAAATTAAAAACCTTGCAGCTTGTAAACAATGTCTTCAGTTATGGTCACATAACCATCGGTGTCCGACCGGGCATTGCAGTCATTCACCGGTGTCATACTGGCATTGCGGCTTATGTGACCAGGGTGTAACTGAATGACAAATTAAATTACTAATTTTTGACAGATATTCACCATTAATTAGTCAGTTGCAATGACAAATCATGAATTATATTAGTCATTTGGAGTAAATTCAGTTCGTCAAGCACTAAAATTGACTAATTAACAACACATTTAATATTCCCCAATTAGTCATGTAATTAATCATTTATTAATGAACTAATAATTACCAAATTACAAATTGAATATTTAGAGATGGAAACTATTTTTAAACACCAAAAATTGTTTTTCAACATTTACAGCATTTTTTCATGAATTATGAAAAAATTTCTCTGCATGACTAATTTTTAATTAAGGGTTTTTAACATCAGTTTTCTTGTGAACTTTAGACCAAGGTTTGGTTTGATTCCAAACAGGCTCATTTATTTTAAGATGGATCTCAAAATCTTTTTGAAGTAACTAATATGAGTCCAAAATTTGACAATGAATTGTTTATGCACTAGCATGTGACTCTCATGAACAACACCAGATAAACAAACAAATAATAACATGAGTCTTACAGCTGACAGATGTTTTAATTGGGTCAATTCAGGGTTGCATTATGTAACAGAACTTTGGCAGAGGGGATGGTGAGGATGTAGTTCCGGCTGACTTTCTCGGGCTAGCTGGTAGGAAGTCTGATGACGATGTGGAGGGTTGCCAAGAAGCATTTGATGTCATAGATGTTTGTGTGGAAGTTTACCAGTTGACCTGCATCTGTTACACATGTGTTGGCTACGGGCCGGGGGCACTCAAGTATAATATTGCAGGCATAGCATGACAACAGTTTTTCAAATTACCCCTAAAGGGTGGAGTGTTCTGAAGCCAAAATATACCCTATTTCCCCTATTCACACCCTAAATCGGGATTTTATGGATACCGTTTTCGCACTAGGGTTTGAAAAAGTACCCTATTTCTTGAAAATTGCTGTTTTTGATACCCCAAAAGGTGTCACCTGATTCACCCTTCAGTCCTCAAAAACAACCCTGATTTACCTTTTTTTTTTTGGTCATGCGATGCCTGCAACATTATACTTGAGTGGCTCCCCGTGACCACTGGATTCTGAATGCATCTCTCATGTTTCTTGTACAATGTTATCAGTGATTATACTCTATCAACCTTGTAGTATGCAACAAGCAGTCAGACTCTGTTACGATATCCACAGCATATCCCTTGTATTCTACAACATTGTGAAGTGGTGGTTTTGTATAGATGAGTTGACATAGGACGTCATGCCCGGCAGTGTGCGTGCGGTCATAACCATTGTTCCTTGCCTGGCACTATGCATGCGCAGCAGGTTTGATTAGGACACATGCTTTCAAAATTCACGCCAAATCAAGTAGGGCTATTGAAATGTGCAGCGATCATTTGTTGTTCCCTCATGCATATCTTTGGACTAGCTCCTTACCCGTGTCTATAGACATTAGTGTCAACCATTATCTATTGGGTAAGGGATTAGTAATGATTGATTAGGATTGTTTAAGACAAAATCACTGCGTATTAATATTTTTGTATATGAATCGTTCATGATTTTGATATTACTTTTGGATAATTTTGTTGTTACCACATGGACAAATATTGAGTTTTAAGTTAATTTGAATATTCAGCAAGATTGGATATGTGGTTATGATTCGAAAAATACGGACTAGTTTATTTCCCCATATGGTCATATTGGTTTGTGAGTATTTATTGGCTGTTTATTGTATACTTCAAGATTTACAGAGTGTAGTGTGTTTCTACAGTGTAATTTGTAATCAGCTGTTTCTGCAGCATAATCAGAGATCAATTTATTTTTACTATGTAATCATTTGATCCATCGTTTTTACAGTGCAATCGGTGATCAGTTTGTTTTGACAGTGTAATCAGTCCTAGACTTTGTTGCCGTCGTTGTTGTTGTTGCAAGCAGTGATCAGGGTGTTTTTATAGTGTAATCAGTGATGACCTGTTTTCTATGAAATCAGTGATCAGCTGTTTTCAGTACAGTGATCAATTTGTTTTACATTTTATTAGTGATAAGCTGTTTTCAGTGCAATCAGTGATCAGTCTGTTTTTACATTGTCTCTCCCATTTGTATCCAGCTATGTTTACTATTAGGAACCTGAAATCTTAAAAATAATAAGCTGGGTATTCATTTGAGCTGCTTGTTCATTTGACATTTCTTGGAAGATGATTATTGGTATTCTTCCAAGTTCCAACATCCCTCATTTGATTCTGGCAGAGCAGCAGTTTAGCGGACAAAGACCTCATCTACACTTGCATGCTATTCCATGCATTCTGCCAAACAGATCGTATTATGTCTATACTGCCAAGATGGAAATACCTTAACACATGCAATAGTTTAAAAATGTGAAAGTTAATCATATCCAGTATTCATTTCATACAAAAATGAAAACTATTTGAAGCTTTACAGTATCTGTTTTCCTTTTAAGCATTCACCCATTAGCTCAAAATTGAAGGCAAATTTAGCAGCCGCAAAGGAATGTAACATTATCACATGTATTTGTTATCATAAGATGTAATACTGATACATGGCATGATATACCTGATGTATCGTTATACCATTAAGTGAAATGAGCAGAAAAAAACCTCAAATATTCATGGTATACACAAGTGAGCTCAGGTATGGGTGCTTTGCAATTCCTTGTTATTGTTCCAAAGATGGCTATAAAGTTGTGGTGGAAATTCATTATTGTGAATTATATACACATCAAATAAAAGCTGTCGGTAATAGTAACCTAGTCCAAATGATATCCCCAGTTATCACGCCGAGATGTTGTGGCAGTTGCGTGAACAATCACTCAACTACGCAAGTCTTATTGAATCATGAATGTTACTATATGATACATTACCAGCTATGGGAAGTATGTTGAACATTCAAGATGGTTGTATAGGTGGAGTAGACCTATATGAAATGTAACTTAGCACCCTGGAGATGATGTGAATGTTATGGTTAACATTACTAACTATGGAAAGTATGTTGAACATACCAGATGCTTATGTAAGCAAAGTATAGGTTCTTGATTAGCACCCTGGAGATGATGTATATTCAATAGGTTGACAATTTTTTATCCAGGTAAAGCTCTGTCATACCCAGCTGCCATACATCAACTTATACTGGACTAATGTATGCTTAATAGATGCAAATGTCTTTTAAGGTTTGGCTACACCATATATAATATATATTGTATATAGTGGTAGAAATTTGCATATGTTTTAGTTTTTCTATCACCAATTTCTATCACTGTATACACGGTTTAGCCAAAAATATTAAAAGTTATGTACATTATACGTACGTTATGAAAACTTAAATCCAATGTATTTGATGAGTGACAGAGGCTTCAGGGGTCATTTAAATGACATTGTAAACATTTTGATATAATTTCAAGAGTATTGTCATATCAAATGTTTACAAGTCAGACTTGGCTTCTTAAGGGGTTTTAGATCATACAAAGCATGCATGCTTGCACTGATTTTGACTTGTTACCAAATGGTTGCTTTGCAAAATCTTGCTCATACCATTCTTGTGTTGCACTCACACATTATGGTTTGGAAGCAATAAGAAACTGAAATGAAACACTCTATAACACTGTTTCCATATTCTCTCCATTCAATCAGTTTATTCAGACTCGAAGTAGCATCATGAACCATATTCATATTGGTCCATGTTACCATGGTTACCATCTGACAAAACTCTATATTCATTTCCTTTCATATAAACCTATTGCAATCCTTCAATTCCTTTAAGTTTACTCTAGTATAGATAATTTTCATAATTTGCACCATCCTTCTTGATGATTGAACATGCACATACAGTTCCTAATCTTTGAAATCTCCCACTTTGCTCAGTTTCCCGTGCCTCATTTCCACCATTATTATTGGTTCTAATACAATTTCATGCCAGTTTAAGGAAAGTTTACCAGCAAGAAAATTAAATGCATGAGGATTGACCAACGAATACATGCATGTCATTAGCGGACAGTGTGAATTATGAAAATGGTCTATAGCATGAACTATCTAATTCCAAAGTATACACTAAAATAAGAAATTCCTACAAAATTATCTTGTTCAAAATGTACTTACAGTTCAAGTAAAAGGAAGGAAGAGTTTACAATATAAATCTTATGGTGTAAATATTCAAATATTTGAGTTGACAAACTACTAGCAGAGTATATTACAAAGTATTTAACATAATTTATATACAACACAATTCAAATTTGGAAGTTGTGTCCATAAAAAGACGATAAAATCATGATATTTGGTGTGAAGGATTACAGAAAATAAGCAAGCTATTCAGAGCAACCGAGAAATTGAGACCATATGAAAAATAAGTCACATACTAGTATCCTTGTAATAGCCCATACAGTAAAGCAATAGTAAGAGTGCTGTTGTACCTAATTGTGTAATCATAAAAAAGTATTTTTCTTATCTCAAAATACACTGTCAGTTTTTTTGCAAATGTAAAGTGATAAGACTGCTCTTTGCCCAGTTTGAGAGTGGAACCAAAGGACAACATTGATCAGTGATAGAATTTGACATCACATGCAAATTAAGCTTGTATTTATGATAGCAAGTTTTCTGATTATATTACATTTCTGACTACAGATGAAAACATCATGGTCTTAAATGACACCTGTCATTTAGTTACTTCCACCAGACAAGATAATGAAGATGGGTTTATCTACTCATCTTACATTCTTGGAATTTCTCCATCTTATGTAGGGATGATTAAGCTGATTCATGCTGATGAAGATATTTTCAGAAAAATTATGTTTTAATGGAAAAATTTGACTAGAATGTCTGATGGAAAATTAATAATGTTAACAATTTTATTAAAAAGCAAAAGAAAAGTCATCAATTGATTGCACTTAAATGTATTTTAAACTGTTCAAGATGTTCAAACGACTGATCAATTTATTAGATTGCAAACTTATCACAAAATTGTGCTATGATTGTGATTGTGCATATAAATGATATAAAGCTGTTTCATTTACAGTGCTAATTTATTTACACAATTTCAATACATATTTTTCTGGTATTTACTAGGAAGGGAATTTTTACAAATAAAATGTATTGTTTTAAGGACTAACAAACAGATAGCCATAATTTAGCTCAAGAGCTCTATATTTAATATACAAGATTCTTGAGCTAAATTACTTTTAAAAAAAACCTAGTGCCGTTTTGGTTACTTAATAGCAGCCATCAGTCAAATTACTGGTTCAAACTTTTTATACCTGTCTCAAGGTTTTTTGTTGCATTTTGCAATCAACAAGGTCACTGGTTCAAACCATTGTTAGCACAATCCAAGTGCATGTCGAAGCAAGAGCAGAATATTAAATTGTAAAATACACTGTGACAACAAATTCTCACGATCCACAACTCAACTACCCGGTACTTGATTGCCAAATGGATTTTCTCACAAAACTGCTGCGAAACTCTTGATTGGTTGTTGGTTCATTTCTAGTCTGGATGCAGCTTCTAGCTTTGCTGTAAATGGGGCTCATGCAGGAATGTGCTTGCAAATGATGGCCTCACTCTTTGCAAAAATCAATATAAAATTAATATGAAAGAATTCATGCCAAAATGAGCTGTATTTTTATGTGTCTTTTATTCAATGCATTGCCATTTTCCTGTGTATCTATATAGACCTTCATTGTAATTATTGATATTGCTGCAGTTGCAACAGCTGTGTACGAAGATTCAGTGTCATAGAATGGACACAGCTTGAAGGTCATGTGACTATATGAACTACATTGTCAAGGGTTCAAATCCCATCTAGGCCACTGTCTACTCCAGAGCCCAATAGATGAAGTACACCAATATTAAGTGGTGGTCACAACCCGTCGTACGTGTACATACGTGGTGTCTGCATGCAAAGACATAGGCAAAATCCTACGACACATACGTTGTAGGTACCGACACTGTACGAATTTTAGAGCACGCAGACATGTTGTAGCAGTTTTAGTGCATGAGGAATTTTCTCTGCATGCTGGCTACGTTCGGGCTACCAATTAAACATTAGAACGGTCCACACATGCTCTGTACTGACAAAGTGCACACAACATGCATTTTTTTCCAATTTTCCCACAGCCACTTACTCTGCTGACGACGTGCGTCTTCCCTGCATTTGCCACGTTTTTAGAAAAAAAGGTAGAGAACGTGGCCTCTCAAAAAACTTACGTACAAAAAAAGTGACCACCGATTTATTGGTTGTATGAATGCAGCCTTAATATTTCAGACCAATGAAGATCTGAGTATATCTGTTTGGATTGTTTCACAGGGGAAATTGTTTACCTTAAAACTTCATAATTTATTCAGTTCAGATTTGATATGAGGTCTCAACAATCATTCTTTACAATAATTCCTATCCTTGCATCTCTACAATATACACTTTTATACTTTCCTGTCTTCATAAGTAGTTACACTGAGTTTATTGTACATATCATGACTACCCTGTAGCATTTTTCTATCCACTTATGATATTTTTTTACAAACATTGATAAAAAAACAATACATTAGCACAAACATTTAAATATAAAAGTTATATTCACAAAATTGCACATCAAGTTTTGTTTAGCCAAGCAATATTTTACAATAAACTAACAGGGCCTATTTAAAAATGCTCATTGATCCTATTTTAAAGAAGACACAGTACAAGCATGAGCAAGTTGCTATCAAAATCGAAGATGCTTTAAGAATTTTACCAGCTTGATGCTGATGTCTTCTCCCAAGAGGGAGAGAGAATATGAGGATGCTTATATTCAGAAGTGGATCATGCTTGAAAAATTGACCCTAAAGTTACTAAACTAGGATTTTGGATCGACTCAGAAAGCCATCCTAAACCAAGGAATTTGACAAACAAGAATTTATCAAATATTTATATAATATTTTCAATATATACTCTATTAATCAAGAATATCAAAATGGGATATTTATTTCTGAGCATGATATCCACCTCTGAATATAAGCAGACCCCAAGATGTCTTCAATTTGTCTTGTCATCTCAAGACAAGATGCTTTTAACTCACCTAGTTTTTTAGAGGTCTGATGCATAAGAGGACTCTCGGAGTAGGTCCCTTGTATGCTTTAAAATGTGCAATGCTATAGTTATAACACATGCAGAAAGACATAGAAGCAAGTCAAAATATTCACCAAGTTTAGCATATTTTCTAGACAGACATTTACAACTTTTATGTAATGTAACATAATCTGGGTTAGTATTTGAATCATTCAAGTGTCGCATTTATAGCTCTGTAATTTATATCTACCATGTAAATCTGTCTAAGTTATATCATCATGTGATGCAAGAAAGTTGTTAGTGCAATATCCGTCAATTACAAATTTGCTTTCTCACTATACAGTGTCCATCCAGCCTACATCAGTGGCTCTTGCAATGGTTCTTCCCTATGACGGTGTACCATTTCAAGAACCACTGACAAACTTCACATTCTTGTGACATGGTGTTAAGTCAATATATCATAACGGCAGCCATTGCAGATATGACTTTCTTTTATACACAGGACGATATGCTTTCTGACATTTCAATTAAATCATATATAAAGTGCCAATAATAATACATGCCTTATTTTGATGTGCATTTGCAACTTTGCACTTTTTTGCTACAAACTATTTGTGCACAGCCAGAATCCTGAATCACAATACTTCAAGGCTACTGCAGTGGTACATAAGGTTACAGACATATCAGTACCTCTGCTGCTACTGACTTGGTACTATCACTGATACTTAATGGAAACCAGTTGGATATAATATAGCTTAACACCAGTAGAGTTACTTCAAAGGAACTCTGCATAATAGTTCTTTTTCTGCAATGTAACCAGTATTACATCATGAACTGCAAGGTTCTGGCTGTGTATTTTGTAAACAGTCATCAATACCACTTGCTGAACCAAGTTGGTACATCATTAACTTGTGATCTTTAAGGTAAGAGATCATGACTTTTATAAGCTTAAACACTTAGAGAAAATAAGTAAAAGAATGATTGATTTCAGTGATATATTTCAGTTTTGTGAAAGAATCACCTGCTCTGCTCTGTTGCTATGACAACCTGATGGTTATTTGACACAATCTTTACAAATCCTTATATCGTAAGTTATCAAGCCTCTTATTGAACTGCTGCCGGAACACATGGCAGGTAGAAAATAGAGCATTGGAATTCTTCAAAAAGATGTACAAAATGAAATCTAAACAATTTTTTGAGACTCTGCATGTCCAGGGAGGGTAATGTTACAAATATGGGAAGGTTTTATTTTATAATCCCCCGCCTCTTCAAATAAACAATATTACATTACAAAAATCTTGATATGAAACAATTCTGAAGATGACACTATACTAGAGTATCGAAATCTCATCTCTCCAAAATAATACCTTATTACTAGAAAACCCTATACACATGCACATAAAATCTGAACTAAAGATGACATAAAGCATAATACAAAGCTTATTATTTTCAATTGTTTTAATAGCATACAATAAGCAATAAGGGACATCTACAGAATATAAATAACAATAGTGAAAAATAATAATAGTACATAATAATACAAAATTTCTCAAATACTACAAAGGATTAACCAGGTCTTGAAATGAAAATCATAACAGACAGTAAAACCAAAAACTATATTACAATAGAATATTTCAGATTTTTTTCCATTTTTAACGTACAAATAATCTGAAAAAATGTTTGAGTTGGATTCATTTGGAAAGCTCGTCAAAATGTGCCTTTTTTCTTGATCACAAGTCAAGTCACTCTTGTGGTGTCTGGCATTGATTTTTAAATAGCAATAATGATTCCACTTTCCACCTGTCTAACTCTGTCTTTGATTCATATACAATATGCAAATTTTTCCTTAAAGAGGTTATAGCATTTTTGCCACTATTTTGAGACTATGGTATTTAAAAGGTTATGAGTTGATCTTTTGTATGAAAATCTAAATGACATTTAAAAAAAATAAAAATGGTAGCTAATTTTTGCAATTTCATGACAAATCATTTGACTGAAGAACACATGATAACTTAAATACGGTATCAAATTTCTCTGATTTTTTCATGAAAGTTTTCCTTCATTAATGTATTGATCTATCCTATGAAAGGCTCAATAAATCAAGCTTATACTTTGAAATAGACAATTATACTATATAAGTTGGGATGTACACAGTTTATTAAAGAATCAAAATGAACAACAAAAAGCGCAGAAACAGTGCAGAATATTTTAAAGCTGTTCAAGAAAAAAGTACACTGTATATCACAAAGATAAAAAGTTAATTATACATGACCCAATTTGTGTTATTTGCCAGCAAGAATATGTATGTTTCAGCTGTCCTATGAGTACTCTCCAATCTTTTTGATCATACTACTTGAACTAAAAACAAACAGTACCCAGAATATATCATTGCATAGTTCCCTGAAGTACTGTACCATTTAGTTCCAGCAAATAGAAAGCTTGATTTTATGCTGCACACTTGAAATGGCAATGAGTTTGCTTGCACTAGATGGCTATCCATCTCGTTTCCGGGATGGATCAATAATTCATGGGATGTTTTCAGCTTGTATGTCTTGTGGTCAGTATAAGATACTATATTTTGTCATGTGAATGCAAGAAAGACTTATCTGCAGTGGCTGCCACACATGATGTTGTTGGGTTCAAAGCAATTAATATCTTGTCCATAAAATGTAACAAAAAACTTCAGAATTTCTCTCCATATGTCGATATGGCTTGTGAAATGTTTTTTTTTTCAATTGATGGCATCATCTAAAGAACCATTTCAAGAGTCACAGATCCAAGAGTGGACACTATGTGGGTGTAATGTAGATTTATGAAAACGACAGCAATTGCACATTTACGTCTTTCTTACATTAACATGATGATTTATTATTGCTACTGACTTCCCACTTGTTTGAACTTGAAGTATAAAATTATATGAATCGCATTGAGATTTCTTGAAGAAAATATGACATGAACCCTATGTGATTAAGCTTAGAATTAAACCTGATACTACTGCTACAGCATTATTCAATAGTATGGATTTTGTCTGGGAAAATAAATACACAACTTGCATGCTGTTGTAACCAGTGTTGTTTGGAAGAATTGAAGACTAAAAATATATAACATAAATTAACACACATGTACACTGTACAATGAAGCATCATTAGTTTGGTCCTTACAATCTTTCTTGAAATGAATCCAGATAAAAGATCGTTGTATTTTAAATGTGTTATGTTAGATCTGATTATCTTAAAAAACAGGAATGTCATTAAATTGTACACATTTACATTCAAGCCTACATAGTGTTATAACAAATTGTCTCCAAGATCCACCTCTTCAAACAGAAAAAAAGATTGGAAAATCAACTTTTCTAAAAAATTGGGGATATGATTGTCATCTAAATACTAAGGAGAGGTCCTGAAGATTGTCTGTTACGACACTTAATTTTGGTGCCTAATACGATACAAGAAAGTTGAAAGCCATAAGAAGTAGACAGGTTAGTAGACAGAGAGTGTCTTCATTCAAATCAAGAATTTGATTGCAAACATTATTCATTCCATCTACAAATTTACATGACATAACCTTCGCTATAAAAGCAGACGACAGCTGCTTTTTTGAGATAACACCTCCATCGTAGGTTTCACAACCTAACAGACTACAGTACTTTTTCTATATACAATCTATCTAGATAGCTATACCTTTTTAACTTTTTATTTCAACATCTGGCAGTGATCATCAGCCCATGCTTTGCATGATTAAAACATCTTCAGGCATGACAATTTTCAAGAAAAAAATAAATTAGGCCCAAAAGAAAAGAGAAACTTCAATTTATCCATGTCCTAATTTTAGAATAAATCATTGTAAAAAATCAAGAGAAAAACATTTGTTATACAGTTTTAGCCTTTCTTTAAATTCCTGGAATCCAATTAAGTAAATTTGGCCACAGATTTGTTAAAATTACAAGGTTTCATTATCTATTGCAAGGTTATATTAACTATGTTGATTATTTGAGCATCATTATATAGAGTAAAACTGTTTTTCAACTTATTCTGATCTTGCGTTCTACAGTAAAACCCTTTTACAGTAAAATCGTATATAAGAAAATTCTTGTTATAAAGTACCGTTATACCAATTACTTTTGTACTTTCATATATTGTTTCTACAATCCTTAAACAAACAAATTTGGAAATAAAAACATTGTTCTCCTTTTGATATATATCTTAATCTTTAGAAGATAATATTTTCATCAAAAATTTACAAAGATTTTATAATCTCATTAAAATTGACATTTTACCTTAAATAATTTATGAGTTATGGACAGATTGATACAAGTGAAACAAGTCAATATCTGTGTGGATTGACTTTCTAAAATGGAATAAAAGTGATAAATATGAAAAGTTAGATTTGGAATGAGCAAATATGATTAGCAAAATACTGATTGGATACTATCAATACGAGGTAGCTTATTTGTTAAAACACAATTTTGAGAAAAGCATTTTATTTCTATTAAGTATGGTTATACATGTAAATAAACACACAATGAATAAGAATTGGTCCATTAAGGAGGTAACTGTGTTTCACATTACATCAGCCATTTTTCCTCATATTTTCAGATTGATATTGGGTCCTAATTCAATTAAACCCATCGGGCTTATCCAAAACTAAAATAACCTTTGTCTATACTTGATTCTTGCAATATGTCCTATGAAACCCTTTTCCTTTGTTGTCATGAAACAAGAAAACTGCGATCAAATCCAATATGATTGGTCGAATATTTTCACAAAAATATGATTTCAACCAATCAACAGGATTCTTATATTTCACCGTATCCTCATATTTCCTTGTCTGATACAAAACTAAACAGTCAATATGATTGGACGTTTTTTCCATAACATGATTTCAGGTTATCAAAATAGGGTCTCTCTAATCTTTCATAGGACAAATGTTATATTCCATAACATCAGCCAATCAGCATGGTTCTTACATCTCATTTTCTCGTTCATTTTATTGTTGACATATTCTAGTACCCTTGTTGATATCAGACCTGCCATATTAGGTAACAGTCTATTATCATTGCCTTTATGATAACACCAATTGCTGTGTTATGTGAGTCTGTCTTGTCATCGGATCAACCATTATTGATATCATTATTATACAGCCAAGAAAAGAAATGATGATCAAAATTGCAAGTTCACTTTTTGAATATCTTATGCAATACAATCTTATATTCAAATCATGTAATTTTATCTGTAATGAATTTTCCCCTTAAAGCAGAGTAATTTTATGTACATAACCTGTTTCCAACCTTTTGGATCGGGGAGACATTGAAAAACACTTTTTTTAGGTTTTATGCACATTATTTTCGTGGTACTAACAACCATTTCTTTTGAAAGTATCACTTTAGAATCTTGATCTTTGCATTACAAATAAAACACTGATCATGTTTTTTTAACCTTTCACATCTTCTCAGTACATTATTATTAAGCTTTACATGTTCCTTTCCCTCATTTCATTTCAAAAACTGATCAATATTCATTCTGTTAGCACAGATATATGCCCCGGGTAGGTTTTCAAATAAATACATGCACTCATTTTGTCTCCAACATGTATGTTACACAGAAAAATAACATTTGCTCTGAAATGCCAATGCAACACTTTGGTTGGTTTTTTTTTTCCAAAAGTCATTATTGTTGTGTCATTTAGTATGAGCAAGTGTAGACAAAACTCCTCAAGATTTAAATGCAGTTAGTGATAAACGTATCTTGCATCCCAGGGTTGCATCATAAGTGTCATTGCCATGGTGTTGTACTGGCAGTACATTTGAAAAGGGTTGGTACAAAACTTAAGCCTCAGTCACACATCACGAATATATATATACATAACTATGTTGATTATTTGAGCATCATTATATAGAGTAAAACTGTTTTTCAACTTATTCTGATCTTGCGTTCTACAGTAAAACCCTTTTACAGTAAAATCGTATATAAGAAAATTCTTGTTATAAAGTACCGTTATACCAATTACTTTTGTACTTTCATATATTGT
>JXSR01S009899.1:59733-70363 GCA_000969725.1 Ophiothrix spiculata
ATATAGGTGTTGTAAGGCAATATCTATAAATAAATAGGAAATGGCATCCTACTCAGAAAGCCAACATGTATGTACACATCGAAACATGAAATTGATGAATGTATGTTATCTGGTTATCAACTTGAATTAAATATCTGATATGTATCCATGAATAAGGCTTGAAATTTTATAGTGAATTGTATTCACAATCAAAATATGCTTCACTCAAAAAACTATCTTTAGTAGACTTGCCATATACATTTAACCCTTTCGATCCTGAATTGTAATATAGGTGTATATAGCCCATACTGAATTAATTTATACTCAATACGAATTGGAACACCTGAGCGTTCCCTCGTAAGCTCCTTTGGAAATGCTTAGGCGTTCTATCGGATCGAAAGGGTTGATATTGGCAAGTCTGCTGAGGATTTTTAGAACACTAGTAATGTTTCTTTATGGAGCAAATATTGTATGGACAACAAAGTGATATCTACTGAAGATTATTTTTCAAAATGACATTCTATGAACATTAAAGTACTATTTAATGAAGATATTTTTTCTAACAAATATTTTTTAACATTATTTGAACATAAAAATTATATCCCTAAAGATATTTTTAACATGTATTATGTGAACAAACAACAAATGTTATTTATTGAAGATGTTTCTACATATTTTATGTGAACAAAAATGCTATCTATAGCAGATTTTTTATCTGATATTACAAACATAAAATGCTATCTTCTGAAGATATTTGTTCTATTAGATATTATTCAAATAATAAAAATGCTATCTACTGAAGATATTTTTTCTACCAGATATTATACAAACAATAGAATGCTATCTACTGAAGATAATATTTTGTACCAGATATTGTATGAACAATGAAATGCTATCTACTAAAGTAGTATTCTAACTTATATTATGTAAACCATTGTAAACAGAAATGTTATATACTAAAGATATATAGTTGTCCAATAGAAATTATGTGCACATGAAATTTTATCTACTGAAGATGTTTTTTTAAACATATATCATACAAACATCAAATGCTTTCTTTACTAGAGATATGTATTTTTTCCTAACAGATATGCTATCTACTGAAGACTAGGTACCAAATAACATAATCAACACTGACTGGATGGTAGAAAAAAACTTACAGCATACCACCATTACAAAAACATGTCTGGATGTGGTGGTTTTACAGGAAAACTGGTGTGAAATCTACATATTAATAATTAAGTGAAAACAGATCTTGCCAAATTCTGCACTCTAATTAGTAATAACAACACTAAGGTTAAGTGAACGGATTAATTCACAGTGATATGTGGTGGTTAAGATTGCACAAGAAACAAAAGCTTCTCAAAAAAATGAATCGTTGGGTCATCAACCTCTTTATATATGCATAGCCAGCTTTGTCTCAGTCAAAACACCGGCTTGATTCGCCCTGGGGCAACTTTGCAACACGGTAAATTTGGCCCGCATGGCCCGTCGTTCATACAATTAACCAAGATATGTTAATCAAAGCCAAGTAACTGTATGAGTGTACTTACTAAAAATGTCTGCATAGAAAGAAATGGAAGATGAGATGCCGGGATGAGATGATGATAATGCAATATTTCACAAAATCGTATGACTAAATTTCAATGTATGTACATAATGTTACTGATTTTATTTGCAATGATGATCTGTATAAAATCATCTTCGTGATCAGATCACTGTACCTGATCTTAGTAACTTGAAAATTTGTAAAGCAGAGACACGTCATCGATACAGATACACCTATGAATACCATGGGTGACATTAATGTACACATGTGTAAGGCTATGTTGTAACTATATCTGTAATAATTCTAGATACCTTTGTTGACTGATGTTGAAACTTTTGCTGAGTTTAATGTCTATGGTATGACATGATGGTATGATTGCTAGACAATAACAAATTTCATGATACCAGGGATTAAATCTGTGAATGATTTACCAATGAGACATTTGATATTGCATGATGCATTTTATGGGAGCATTTTATGACAAAGTATGCTGTAATCGTGCCCCGGAATCGTGCCAGACAGCTCTGACGTAATTGTTGACTGATACTGACTGTATGAAGTACCTGGCGTGATGTATTAAGGAAACCCAGACAACAATGCCGATTTCACGATTCTAGATCTTTGAAAAAATCATCAATAAAAACAGGATTGCATAATACTTGGCCGAACCATCAAAATTACATTAAACCAGCTAGAAAACTTGCTATATGTTGCAATATCTATTATGTGACACAATATCAAAATGTGTAAAGGTGCGTGCTATTCATGATTACAATCTGATAAAAGCATCATCTCTTTTTCTATCTAAATAAAAAGATGAATACAAAATGCTGAAAATGTACCTGCTTCCAACTATTTATTTCAATTATACAGTCCAGGTTTACAGCCTTTCAAAAATCTCCAAACATTCATAACTTTCATAATTTCTCATTTTTCTCAAGACTGCAAAAAAAATTTGCAAGAACAGTTTCAGATTTGCAACATATATCAGTGAAGAATTCTTATAACCCAAAAAATGAATTTTGATACAAGTGACCTTTGAAATGGGACTGTGTGGTATGAATTATCCCTTTAAAATTTTGAGGACGCTAAGGATAAGCCTCCTCATAAATTTTCAGATGTATTTCCTATACTATTTCAAGTCAAATTTCTCAATGATCTCACCTATATAACTGTATTGTAAGCTTGGGTTTATTTGCATCTGCTTTTTTGCATTAGGTAAATAGAGTTTTGTAACGAGCAACATACATGATCAACTACCTTGTAATATGTCAGCCAACAATCTCATCAACAAAGTAAATTACACAATATGAGACACTATGCCTATAATTTAAGACAAAATGTTTCCAAAGACTTCTACTAAAATGGTAAGATAAATCACCCCATCATTAGGGCACACAAGAACAGGTTGTTTTTTACTTCACACATTCCCACCTTAGCAAATTCACAGAGGGCAACTGTACTTTCAGAAAGGTCAATTTATGAAACCAATTCAAGAGCTAGAATTGCACACACTGGGGAAATGGATGGCAGTTGTCAATATGTCACAATCTATTCCGAAGCTGGAGGCTTGGAGTCCAGGGGAAGGGGCATTCACACATATTGAAGGTACCAATATGTGCCATGACCAAGACCCCATCTTAAAGCCTCCTCTTCTGCTCCCCGAAACCATAATTTCAAACTTAGGCCTACTTCAGTTTTAAAGATCCCCATTGTCAATAGTGGCAATAAGAGTCATTCACAAGCTTTACAAGCTTATTTTGTCAAATTTACACTCTTGTGGTCTTTTTATGGGGAAAATCAATTATTAACATCTTAATTTGCAAAAATGAGAAAAAATCAGTTCCTGAAGCTCCTATATTAATTGTGGTACATATCTTCCAAAAATATTTGAGTCCCCCTCCCCCTTCCCGGCTTGCAGTTATTCTTGTCAGTTGCACTGAGAAAGTCACATTACATGTGTAGAATAAGGCTAATACCCGTTGAAGGCGCTGATGACAAGCCAGCTGATTTGGAACACAAAATGCCTAGAAGACATAATGTTCACACCTACATTTATGTCTTGCATACATGTATGTGTTATTGACATCTACAAATGGGAAAGGTATTTGAAAAAAAATATTCCCTCGAATTTATCACACTCTAATATCAGTCAACTTGAAATTTTCTTAAGAATGTAAAAATAATCTCCCCCTGATATGAAATAGAAGTTAACTTTTGTGAAAAGAAATCACTATTTTAGACAAATATTTTACCATATTTCATTAAAATCAAACTTATAAACTGTTAGATATAATAATTTTCCAAGTTCATTTAGAACATCCAACTGGTAAAGAACTCAATATTGTTTAATACATGTTATAAGATCAAACACTCATCCGATTTCGTTCTCAAAATCATCTATATAAAATCTTTCCCATAAAGTCTCCAAATATAATTTCCTTGAGAACTTGTAATAATATTCTCTCCTGAGTGTTATTTGAAGACTTAACTAAACATCAAGTAACCTTTAAAGTGTCTTTTCCTTCTCCCCATGGATGAGACCTTTCAAGGTTTTGTCATTTTGCTTCTTGCTTTGCCTTTCCTTTGTAGATGAAATGGCACACATAATAGGCAGTCCATTTTTTCTTTCCCAGCTTGCAGCATGTAAAAGGACATTTTATAATCAAAATAAAATAACACTTTGAGTTGTTGTTTTTTTCCTAAATTGTAGATCGTGAATTCATTTCATAAGATGAACCTAAAATATCTGCACATGCAAAACTTTAAGAATATACTTAACAATCTAAGTTTGATTAAAATAGTACTTGAAATTAAATCCCATGCATATATCACCATATAATACCAAATTTCAAAACTTACAATCAAGACTATGTGCTCCAAAAATGTGCATAAAACAAGGACAGTTAGTCTCAATAATTCACAGCAAAATATAAGAATATTCAGGAACAAATTATTTAAACCAGTGCTCAATTTTGTGTTACAGAAACTTGATACAGCTATAAAAGCAGTTCATGAATATAGAATCAAAAATTTATAATCCTACAGGAAATATTAATAACTCCTCTGAAAAAAACCATGACATTGGAGAAAATTAAGGAGTATTTTAGATTTGAAAAGCACAAGATGTATTCATTAACTTCATTTATTGAGCAATGTGAAGCTCTTGTTTCTAACTGAAAATGACTTTTTGACTGATCTGTTTTGATAGTCAAGGATAGTGTTAAAATCAAAACTGCTATAATAATTTAAAGATGAACTTCTACTTAAATTTACACTCGGTGAAATGCATTCTTTACAAAGAATGATATCTTGTGAAAATAGATGCGGTCCCAGGGATGCAGTACCATGCATGGATATAATAATAGGCAATAATGTTTTAAAAAGTTCTGCAGTGCTATTTTATGTCTACAAAATCTTTTTGCAAAAACCTGAAAAATGATGTATAAAATAAATCATCTAAAATGATTAACCAATACCTGTGCCCATACACTAAAACATAATTTAGTTAAATTGGAGGGCCATATATTTTGTCTATAAAGTCTTATTATAGATGCCCTGGCATAAGTGAAGCATATAAAACAATATTCACATGGATCCTCTGTGCTTGACTCCATCAGGAGTGTATTGTATAGTTCCAGATTCAGAAATGTGGTGACTGAAGAAACTGATTAAAGGCAAAGAAGCTAAAGAAACAATCTGAAACAACCTTTAAAGGGTATTGGACAAGTTCAACATCATCCCCAAACTTTTACCCCAGCATTTTGAGATTTTTGCATCATTTAAAGTATCAGCGGTAATAATGACAGTATGCAAAGTTTCATTGTCAAATTTAAACCATATATCAAAATATTTAGATATTCTTGTATTTTCAATTATCGTTGTTGACACTTTTGACATAAATACTGCCCTCTATAGTTGATTTTTTTAAATTGACCTTTCAGGAGATCTAACATAAACTAAAAATTTCTTTTGATTTATCTGCAATCCATGATGTAAAACGAATGATTTACAAACAAATCTTTGGCTCTTTCTTGATATAGAGTATCAATAAATATGTTCAGAAAATAGCCTCATACCCAAGATCAACAAACAATATAAAATTCAATTTTTTTGACATTTCTGACGGTTTCGATCATAATTTTCCTGATATCTGGTAATTAACTGTTGAAATGTGAAGTGTAAATCATCCACAAATAGAATTTTGAAATTGTAAATCATCCACAAATAGAATTTTAAAATTTTGTCCAATGCCCCTTTATTAATATACACATATTTGTGCATTTTGTTAAAAACACACATGCAGGAATACATAAGGATCAGGAAAGTATAGTTCATTACATCCAGAGGGATGTTCCATTCCTAGTCAGGAATTATGGATGGATTAGAGATAGAATTAAGGGAAGTGAAATTTGGGATTGGATCATTTGGAAAAGGGATAAGGATTGAATTATGGAATGGATAAGGAAGAAAGTGAAGTTAATAAGCTGCTGATATTCAGACTGAATATTGCATCTAATATTCAGTTTGAATATCGCATCAATAAAGGAATATAACAGCAAGAAAAACATGTTGTGAGATAGAAATTACTTACATCGCTTGTGGGAGTACTTGGCAGTACTTCACATGCAGAGTCATCAATGATTTCTACCCGCGTTTCTATCGGGTTGCCCGTCATGGCCTCCAGTAAATCTAAATACAATATTTACAATATGTTAAATTCTAATAACAGGTTCGGTGATGTAGATATACTCTTTACACAAAAAATAAGCGAAAAACTGTCTGAGGACTCGAAGAACAGCTATGATTGATGACTTGAATAAATAGCTAATTAGGTGCTTTAAATCGATCAACTTTTTATCAGTTCTAAGTATATTTACAGCAACCAACCTGTAGTAGAATTATAGATATTGCTTTTAATGCCTTTGGAGTAACCATCCATTTTCCATTTGTTGGGTTGGCTTTGAACATTTTGAATCGGATGCAACCCTTATATAGAAAACAACCTGTATATTTTCAACTCATGATGTAATCGGGAATTCTTACTACAATTGATTCACAGAAACCGTACTCTACTGAACTCATTATGTTGTCAAACGAGAACGTTCGCTAGAGATTCCAGTTTAGCACAGTGCTAATATTGAACAATGTGCGATGAGCCATAAGAGAAAAGGTACAGGGTATCACCCAAATGGCTGCGCTTCTTATACACAGTGTCTGGAAATAGCATATTGTGTCATAATGAGATTCGTACATAGTGCTGTACGACTTGAGGCACAGTCATATAAACAGTGTAACTCTACCTCACTACCACTAAACAAGAGGATGAACCCCGGCAAAAACCCCCAAAGGGTCAACCTTAAGAAACTGGGAACAAGCTGGAACAAGGAAGAAAACAAAAGAAAGGAAACAAGGAAAAAAAAAAGAAAGGGTGGAAGAAGGCAAGAATAAAAAGAAACAAAAGAAAAAAAAGGTACAATTCACATAACGCAGAAAAGATACAGTGAGACCATGACTGATGCTATGCATAAATTCTCTCATTTCATTTCAAAATATACGAATATAACCAAACTGCAAATTCAGTGGAGCAGAAACCAAAACAATCTACAAAGTTCAATGATAACATTACCTGAGACTGAGTGAGACTGCACCTGCCATTATTAGCGAATATTAGCAATAAAGAGGGGTTGTTCACCTCGGTAATCCAAGACAACTGTAGAATGCTGTCAATTTATCATTAAAGTATTAATTTTCTTGTATGTGTTGTGGGTTAAATGCATTTTTTAAATCATACAACTTTTTTTTTCAAAAACAGACTGAGGGTATGAAAATAAAATATTTCCTAAAAATGCAGTTTGCAATCAAAAAGAACAAATAACTGTATTAGTTTCTTTATTAATGTTATGAGTAAATTTGTTGTTAGAAGGGCAATATATAGCCAAAAACACATGAACATCTTATGGAACACATTGATGAAGACTTACTTGAACAAGGTATGTTTTCAGACTTGATTTGAACATAATTGTTTAGGGTGGGGAAAATGTGACAAAATACCCATTTAGGGTATTATATGAACACAGGATTATTTCTTGTTTAGGGTCCATTTTGAAAGACCATGTATGAGCATGGTGTCTACCAGCCAAGTAGAATTTACATTGATAAATACCGGTACACACTTGCCAAATTACAAAGCATGTACAAGGTATCCACACATGGAGATAAATGAAAACAAAATTCAAAATTAAACTATCGTATAGATGATTAAACCCAGTACATAATAGTATGAATATACATTACAATGATGAAGTTTTATACATTTTAACAAAATGATTGATATAAAATCCTTTTTAAAGTAAAGTGCTGTTGCCATTTTCTTTCCATTAAATTAAAATCAACACACATGGTAACAGATGTTCCATTGCCTAATTATATGTTGATCTTTCCCAAAAGCATTTTGTAGCCTTAAACAATATATATTTTTTTCATTATTTTGAAATAAAAAATCATTTTACAATCAAATGATTTTACATTGTAACATATTACACCCAGAGGGAGGTTTAACACAGTTTTGCATGCTTTAAAACATTTGTGAGGTTTGAATAAGGAAAACAAATGAAATTTATAAAAATTGAATGTACTTTTTCATATATATGAATAAAACAGATGACAATTGCAATTAAAAACTGATCAGTCACATTTTTGATCAATATTGACACATGCACCATATGTCGAATTAATTTCAAATGTACCGATGACCCAATTACAGATTTGCAGCGAGAAGGGGGTGGGGGTGGTAATAGGCAATATTGGGAGGGTTAATTCTTCAACGGATAAATTAATACAAAGTGCACATTTTGTATACACAAGGCAAGTCCAGATTGAAGGCCCACCCCTCTCTGAAAGAGAAGAATTTGCACTTCTAAAAGTCAATGTAAAATATTAAATATTTAAATATCTCAGTAAAGTTGTGATAAATGAACAATGATTTTTATCAAATTTAGGACATTTTATTTGAAACATTAATTTGTTAACTAATATTTTTCTCTTATCTTTACAGTAACCCCCTAAAAAAATCCAAATTGCCAACAAAGTGCTTACCCTTAAAAACAAATCAAAATTTATGTGGTGTAGTACTTGCTCTTCTGTGCAGATAGACCTATGTGACCTAAATGCTTCAATCTCCTTTCATCTCAAGTCTCATGGGGCCAGTATTTCATTAAACATGATGAGCACATTTTCCATTACATTTGCCTCAGTTACGCATGAGTAGCTATGAGTGAACATAGCGTACATTGCCATCTTTGTTTTGAGTCATCCTCCTCCATCATATATAAATGATTAGGATGGTGGAGTTGTTCCTAGAATTGGAATAATAGCTGTTGTTTATCCTTTGTTTATATCATCTCTATGAAAAGGGTTGTTCTGAGAATTGATACCACCATTGAAATTATGATCATCTCATCTGTTTGAATAAATAAAGTGATTTCAGTTTTTGGCAAATTATTTATGGTATCTCTAGAATGTTTCTTTTCTGAAATGATTGCTTTGCCATTTAGTTTGAAAATAAATTCCAACTTAAATGTTGTATCACAACAGAACCATTCAGTGACACATAACTAAAAGGGTTTGAAAAAGGTTATTTCCCATTAAGTAAAACCACTTATTTCAGAAGTGCTGTCAATCATGCTGACATATTGTCTTAAGTGAAACAATTACATAATAAATGCGGGCCCCTCAATTGACATGTCCCAGGAAGATGTGACATTTAAACCTCATTACAAGCATGTAACCCAATCAAAGCCTACATCGGAAGCAAGATCGATGTTAATGCAATAAGCAACAACAACTTTGAGTTTCTAGTGTTACTGTTATAGAAACTGGTGTAGAGACCTACTTCTTCTCATCCTTTATCCTTTCTTGTGCCTTATATTGATGTTGATTTTATAAGCCTCAAAACAGGTTTTTCATTTGCTATTGTACATCATCCTTATGTAAGGTCTTTACCTTAAAGTAAAATTAAAAACATTTAACCAACAAGGCACCCCTAAGAACCCTTTTTTGGTTTATCTTAATACTCTCTACACAATTTTGCTTAAAGTTGCATACTTTTTTTTATTTTATGGTAATTTGTTGAAATAAATTCTAAATCGTGAATTTAACTGCACATGTATTAGTATTACTATGTACATTTGTGCATTTTCTTTGGGCCAGACCAACTTCATGATTCTTCATTTTTAACTGTTTGAAATATATTTTGAACTAAATCTTATATATAATATGATTTTAACAAAATAAAGAAATCAAATTGGCCTAATATCCATTTATACATTATGATTGATAATCATATGAGTCTTAAGTTTCATTCTGTTTAATTTTGCTAAATTTGAAGATTATTAAATATAAAAACAAATAAATACCCCAATATTAATCCCATAACAATTTCAATATTTGAAAAATCTAAAATACTCAATAAATTGGGAAGTGTTTTACAGTATTTTCAGTAACTAATTCAATATTTCATTTTTCTCTGTGCATCTCTAGTTGTGCAGAATAGTAACTCTCATATACACTGCAAAAATGCCAGAACACCTGACGTGTTCTGGCACCCTAAAAGGTTTAGAACATGTGTCATGTGTTCTAAACCTTTGTTTATGAACACGTTCATAAACTGTTACATAGCGTCCAAATTTATTAAAATTTAGTCCCATCGTCTTCTATTTGAAATAATGTTGTGATGTTGACTTTGTCTGGCAGTTTTATATATGGAGATATCATTTAATCAAGTGGCAGTTTTGAGCATGCAAAAATATTTATACACCAACACATTTTGTATAAATTTGTGAACACACGTCAGGTGTTCTGGCATTTTTGCAGTGTAGTACATAGCATACCTACCATATTTAGCTTATAACCATTAGCAACACAAATTTCCCTAAATCTTCACATATAAGAGATCTCAAAGCCTCCTGACATATTTCAAGTGTTTTGCGGTAACAAGTTTTTTTGCATCTTGTCGCAGCATATTTTATAATGTCTTAATTATACTGGATTTTATCGATTTAAAGGGAAACTGGATATTGGAACACTCAATACTTCAAAACA
>JXSR01S009900.1:0-13951 GCA_000969725.1 Ophiothrix spiculata
GTCAATGGTAAAAAGTGGTAAAACATAGTGTTTTTGAAATGGATTTTTCTCAAAAACTAAGTCGGTGACCCCCATTTTTTATTTCAGAAATGTGATCAGCACATATGAAAACACCATATATCAAAAAATTAGAAAAATAAATAGAGGAATTCTATGTGTGCTAAGCCACCTTAATGACCCCCTATTTTCTGTTATGGGCCTAATATCTCTAATTCTTGCCTTCAAAATCTGGATTGACGCAGAGGCCTAAATACTAACGGAAAAACAGATATCTTTATTTCAGCACCTGGATTTCCACTTGAAACCGTGAATTTTAGTGCAAATTATATAGCCAATCATTCATTTGCACACTCAAAAACCTGCATTTTTTTATTCTCACACTGAATGACCCGCTTTTTAAAAACCGAAATCCTACATTGAATGCCCCTTGATTTGCTGCTGAGGTCTGCAGATGCCTGTCACTTTTGAATGAGTGCTACCTATTACTTCCAGTACGTTTCAAAGAACTATGAGAAACGTGAACATAATTAATCAGCCAGGTCAGGAAATTGCTGAATCATGCCAAGCGAGATATTAAAGTTTGGTTTTGGTAGGAATTTGGCCTCCCTGGGGGCACTCAACTTTGAGATACACGCCATGTGCCACCAAAAAGACCCCTTTTTTTCCTGCTTGCTCTCATTAAAAGACCCCATATTTGTACTAACTGTCACTCAATGCCCCTCTAAATTCTTTGTCACTAAAATAACCTTTGTCACTCAAAGACCCATTACTTAATTTTATGTAATTTTTTGAACATTTTTTGACCCAATTTGTCATCGAAAGACCCTACTTCAAAGGTGCTCGGTGGCACTTGTACATCACTTCCATATATGTGTGTGCTCCCTCCGGGTGTGGCCCACTGGGAAATATGAAGTGCTACCCATAAAGGTACAAATTATCAAGAAAAGGGGCCCATAGTATACAAATTGAACAAATTTTGGGACAAATTTATAAATTCCAAAAAATAACAATTTTCAGGCAAAATTTTGTTGGTACAAAGTGGGTCCGGAAGGGGTAGTGAGGGTATAAAGATAAGAAACTTAGTCTAATTGCTTCGAGTTTGGAGGTGCTTACATGTAAGGATAATACTAGTCTTGTCTTCAGTTGTGTGTAAGGAAGATGTGCCAGTGATATTTAACCCTAACATGTCAGAGCCCAACAAAATCCAACAAGCAAAAATCAAAACATTCGCCTAGCTAAGTCAAAATACATTTGTACGTCACAGTCAGGGGATACGAAATGGCTGCCGTGGCAGGCCATACTCGGTGGCTTACCATACATGTAGGTGGACATGGGATCAGGATGCCAGAGGTCGGGTTCAAATCCCAGGGGGAATGGGAAATTTTTGTATGACGTTTTTGGACATAGATAGTTTTTTTAAGTGTTTGGGAGTTGAGGGTTATGCTTAAATTTTAATTTCAAAGTTTGGTAAAATGTAATAGAAATCGTTTCGGGGTTTATCAGGGCAGTAAGTTAACTGCTCACATCTCGCAGTTTTTAAAGAATTATGAGTACCGTGAAACATTATCAATCAGCAATTAGGAAAATTGCTGAATCATTCTGGTGAGGGGGAGGTACTCAAGTTTGATTTGGCTAGCGTTTTTCACTGGGAAATTTGAAGTCCCACCCATAAAAGTACACATTTTGCAAAAAAGGAACAGTCACCATTTCTCACCAAAATATTTTGCCGTTTGAGACAAACTTTCAGACTTTTCCAAAAACTTAAATTTGCACAAAAATTTACTCTCAAATTTCGTTTGGAAAATATTAAAAAAAACTATATCCATAAAATATTACATTTTGCTAAGAAAAAGGGACCCATTGCCATACTGAATAGCCTGATTTTGCTGCCCACATTTGCAGCACAATCCCATTATCACTTTTGTACTGAGCAGCCCTCCACCCCCTGGGAATCAATCACTCAAATTGTTGTCAAGTTCATTACAAGTAACCAATCTATCAAACCATTACATATTTATTGGCTACTAATTAATGCTGCTTCTCTGTCATCTTTTCAAACAAATTTTTCAAAAAGGTGGGATCCCACTATCTTAAATATGTACAGAAATGCAGGCAGGCAATAGGAAACTCAAGCCTATATCATTCTGTGGCCAGTCAGGTAAAATCAATCAATCAATCAATCAATCAATCAATCAATGTTGGGTGTTCATGAATGTTACGGTCCTGGGGGCACTCCCATTTGTCGATGGATATTGACTGCAAATCAATAGACCCCTCTTTATCGCTAAGCTGACACCCAATGACCCTGTTATTTCACATCTTCTACACCCATGCACTATTTTTCCAAATCTTACACCTAACCCTAACACCAACGAACCTCACAAAATCCCATTCCACAAAATCAAGAAAATCGCAAAGTCCTAATATGTAACAGACTGGAGTTTGCTATAAGCACGAAAACACTGCCAGGGCAGCGTATATCCGTTTGCTTGCATCAGTGAATGTTGGATCGGGATGCGAGAGGTCCTGGTTCGATTCTGGGGGAAACCACACATTTTTAACATTTAAATGAGTTTTTTTTAATGAAGAGGTGCTTAAAAGTGTTTAGATACGTCATCTACTCCAGGACCAGAGTGAATAGTCACTTGGTAGGGCCTATACCTTCAAAAGTATATTCATCTCTCTCTAGGACCAGAGAGCTCTATGCTGAACAGGCTTTGCATAAGCGTAAAAGTAGAAGGGTTAGGGCCTATTTTCCTTCCTGGGCTTAATATCTCTTTCTTGTCTTCCACACAATCAATCCAAAGAGGCCTAAACACTAATGGAAAAACATATCTTAATAATTTCAGTACCGCGATTTCTCCTTGAAACCGTGCATTATAGTGGACATTGCATAGCAAATCATCCATTGTCACTTTCTAAGACCTGCATTTTTCGGATTCTCTCACTGAATGACCCCCTTTTTGACAGAAATCCTACACTGAATGCCCCTTTATTTGCCGCTGAGGTCCACACATGCCCGTCACTTTTGAATTTGAGTGCCCCCTGGGAGGTTTTACGCATACCAATGTCCTACATGTACATCACATATCAA
The DNA here is from genome assembly GCA_000969725.1 of Ophiothrix spiculata. Lineage (NCBI taxonomy): Eukaryota > Metazoa > Echinodermata > Ophiuroidea > Amphilepidida > Ophiotrichidae > Ophiothrix > Ophiothrix spiculata. Next base: position 3,095 of record JXSR01S009900.1, read on the forward strand.
ACTATTACCACGGGGGCTACTTAGTATAAAAGGGGTTATGGGGACGTGCCGCAAATTCGGGTAGCAAAATCAGGCTTTTTGGTATTCCAATTCGTCCTTTTTCTCCGCAAAATGAGGTAGTATTTTAATGGGTTTTCTTTTCAAAATTATCAAAAATTTGCGCCAAATGCCGCAAATTTTGACATATCTTCGTAAAATGTTACAAAATTTTGCCAAAATAGAGCAAATTTAGACAGAAAAAAGGAGATTTTTTATTATATTTGGCTCAAAATTTAGAAGATTTGGTGTATGGATGGGTCAAATTTTCTTAAAAATTGGTATTTGTATGGGTGGCTTTCCAAATTTCCCAGAGGCACGTCCCTACCAAAACCAAATTTGAGGTAAGGTAAGGGACCAAGATTATGAAAGATAGGCCCCCCTCTGGTTCCTCCACTCCTTGATTTTGAACTCTGGACCTTTCACACACCATTGTCCACTGTACATGACCTACATTTGTGTCAACCCACTCCACAAACAGAGATTTAATATCGTCCAAACAAAAAGGATAAACAGTCAGAGAACGTGTAGGAAATTACTATCAGAAATAACTGGTCAAACATGACTGTCAGTGAAAAAAATAAGCTGACCAAAAAAATACAGAATTCAAACCTGTGATCTTGGCATTGCAAGCATCGTTCTATACTTCTTGGATGAGAGGATGTTAGGAGCGCACCATTATATTTCCAGGGGGGAGCAGGAAGTTGGATTCAGGGTTGAATTTTTTTTTCGTGCCCCGTTCGGGAGTGAATTTTTCCCCCTGGAAATTACTGTTTTTCTGCCTTTTCCATGTTCAGGGGGGAATATTTTTTTCTTATGCCTGGTGAGGGAAAATTCCTGCTCTCCCCTGGAAATCTAACGATGCGCCCCTTAGGCCTTGTACATAACTGTCAACATTTCCATATTCTGATGCGGGGGACTAAAATTTACGATTTACATTGACGGACAACTGACATATGAGGACAAAGAGGTACTCCTAAAAATTTTTACGTTAACTTTTGATAACTGACAAGCAAAAGAAAAAAGGTCTTAAAATTTAAGCGCACAGAAGACTCATAACGATCTCATTTTCAATTTCTAAATAAAATGTAGCGTATACATGGTCTGTATTACACACTACCTGGACTCCGCGGTAGATTTTTTCGCAAACTGGGAGATGCAGGAGATTTTTTTAAATCGGGAGAAATGGCTATCTGATTGGGAGATCGGGAGGACTACATAAAAGCGGGAGACTCCTACTAAATCGGGAGACTTGACAGGTATGCTTGTACCCATAGGCTTTTCCCTTGTTCCGTTTTCCATTGTTCCTAATTGAGACTTAATGCCGCACGGACAATAAACTTTGTTCTGTTTAGTGATTGTATCAGTGACCTTGTGTACAGCAGACGTTCCCTTCCCTTGTACCCTGGCCTTGTTCAAGGCCTTAAAGGTATGCTTTTATTTATAGTCCTACATACATAAATACATGCGTACCAAATCGCTGCTACATAAAGATGGTAGCGCAGAAAGTGACAAAGCAAAAAACTATTTGCTAGAGTAGGTGACTCTGATGGAAACAGGAGCCTTCCAAAGGACAGGAGCTGCATGAGCGAAGACTACTTCTGGCAGGCTGGTGCAAGAATATGGATGATGAGAGATAATAAGGAACCAACACTTGTAGACAAGCAAAAGGATTTTGAATTTGATCCTGTTTTCAACAGAGAGCCAATGTAGTTCCTTCAAACATGGGGTTGCATGATCTTGTTTACGAACTTGGCATACCATCTTCGCAGCCCATTTCTGAAGTACTGAAAGCTGCTGAAGGTGTTGAAATATAAGTCTTGTTTGCACCAAGAAGAAGCCCATTACCATTAATCTATTTGGAAAGGATGAGTGCACACATAATTTAAGAGTCCAAAAACCTGCATAGTCTAGAAATATTGCAAAGTCCTATACTACTCATGAGTCAATTTTGGAGACGTTTTGTACTAATCTGTTGATAAGAAGCATTAAGTGGAATTTGTAACGGAAATCTCAATTTTGTTGTTCAAAAACATTTGTGTATTGTTAGGAGGGTAGTGTTTTGAAATGCATGTCTATGATAAGGGTTGCAAATCTAACCAAGTAAAAAGGTAGTATATGTGCATTACAGATCAATTCGCTTTCATAACTTAAGGCAGCATCTACTATATCAAACATATGGCCATACATGTACAACTTTCTAGCATGGGATTGGATTGAAGTGAAATTGCAAGTTTAAAGGCAGTATCTGCTATATGTTTTATAAATGCACATACTGCGTTTTACCGGGCATCAGCGATCTGGAAAAGCTTGCTCGAGGATGATAACATGTGAAAGTATGTAAGTGCCCCCCTCCCTTGGCCTTTTGTGATTTGGATTTTGGGTCAGCCCCCCCCAATTTTATTGTTAGGCTCTATAATACAATATATGTAAAAGGTCATGAAAGTGAATGATTCATTTCAACTCCATGACTGAATAATAACAACAATAAGTGTTTATTTTTGCATGCAGTCACATAGTTCTCATGGTAACAAATTAACAAATTTTTGCTGAGTCATAGTGACAAATTTTGTTAGATCATACTCACAAATTCATCATACTCGATCGATCGTTATAAGTGTTGTTTCCATAAACGCTCTTTCTAACTAAAGTTAAAGCAATACTATAAGATTTTGATCAAAAATTGTTTTTAGTAAAAACAGCATTTAAATGGAAGAATGTGACTATCTCAAAGCATTTCAAGTGTATTATGTCAAAAAAAATTGTTTTGCCACCAAAAAATTGATAAAACGCACATGCATGCTTTCCTATACTAATACATGTGGAATTAAATTCGGGATCCCAAATTTAATTCAACAAATTGCCATTTATACAGAAAAAGTAATCCTCTTTGAGCCAAATCGTTTGGAGGGTATTCATATCTACCAAAAACAAACCCTATAAGCCCAAAAAATCAAAATTAAGTCATGAGCTGTTATGGGTGACAGGGGGCGCTTCATTTTTAACACTTTATAGTATTGCTTTAACAGCCTGTCATCCAGAGAGCGTACGTGCCACATGGCGATTATAGTGTATAGGAGCTTACAGGCTAGTGAGAGAGATGATGCACTATAAGCTATTATTCTGATAGCCAGGGTCCGTATTCATGAAAAGCTGCTAACTCTATACTCTGTAAATCTTGAAGTATGCAACAAGTAAAACGCGCAAAAACCATACGGGCAAGTAAATTAGTCCATATTTCTCAAATCATAACAAGGTACCAAATCTTGCTAAATATTCAAATAAATTTATTCACAATGTTTGTCCATGTGTTAGCAACAAAATTAGCCCCCAAAAATACCAACATTATGAAGAATTCATGTAAAAATATATTAATACGCAGTGATTCGACCTTAATCAATCCTAATCAATCATTACTAGTCTCTTACACAACACAAAACCACCAGTTCACAATGTTGAAGAATACAAGGGATATGCTATAGATCTTGTAACAGAGTCTGATTTCTTGTTGCATACTTCAAGGTTAAATAGAGTATAGTTGCCAACTAACCTATTCTCTACCTGTCAAAATTTGACAAGTATAAAATATCAAGATTAAAGGTCTGTTCATAGTACGCCGCAACTTTATGCAGTGCGGCAAATTTTACCGATATATCGATCATTATTGGCTGCACCTTGCCGCATGTTGACGCATTTCAAGTTAAAACATATTTAACTTTATTGCGACGCCGCACTGCAGTTTCTTGCAGTAAACTGTGCAGTGCAGTAAAACAACGCACTGCACTGCAGTGTGGCGTACTATGAACGGCCCTTAACCCTAACCCGCCTCAGTAGTTCTCAGTCCAACAAAATCCAACTAGCAAAAATCAAGAAATTCGCCAGTCATAAACACGTCATAGACGAGGATACAGATGGGCACTAAAGTGTTGTCATGACAGGCCATACTCGGTGGCTTGCCATAGCTGGACATTGGATCGGGAAGTGAGAGGTCGGGGGTTCAAATCCCAGGGGAAACAGGAAATTTAGGCCTATATATTCGGACTTAGTAGTTTTTGAGCTTTTGGGAGTTAAGAGTTATACAGCGTTTCATGAATATTTGGGAAAAAAAAACTTGGGTCACTGATCATTTTCAAGGTGTATGGCTCCTCTTTAGCTTGTGCATAATTCGCTTTTTGCTAATTGACCTTGGCCTAATGTATTTTGTGAAGTTTAACCCTTAGGTTACTTCTTGTTTACTTTTTTCAAGGCAAAAGAAAGGATGGAAGACCTATAAACTTGTAATTAAAAGTGTCATAGAAGTAGCATTGTTATGATTGTATGTACTGGCTGCATGTAGAGCAGTAAAATGTATCCCCGTGCCACTGCGGTACAGTCCTGTTTTATCAGATAGTAATCTGGTTGTGTAAATGTGTACACAATGATTCAGCAAATAATATAGCATGGGTACTACACTTGAACTTCAACCACTTCAGTGTAACTTTGCTACTATATCAATCAAGGTGTTTACATGGTGTACATCTAAGCTGAACATTAACTGGTGATAAGATCAGTTTATTTTACAGGTATGTTTATGTTTTTTTATCAATTCGTTATTTAAGTGATTATGTAACTCCTTAGCTTGATTAAAGGAGATTGGTCCGATTTTTCAAAATTAAGTTTTCAGTGTCATGAAAGATGACCATCAAAGAGATTTAAATTTCAAACCTTATCAATCAAGGTGTTAACATGGTGTACATCTAAGCTGAACATTAAAAGCAATACTATAAAGTGTTAAAAATGAAGCGACCCTTTCACCTATGACTTTTGATATTTTGGGCTTATTGGCTTTGTTTTTGGTAGATATGAATACCCTCCAAACGATTTGGCTCAAAGATGCTTCCTTTTTCTATTATGGCCATTTGTTGAATTAAATTCGGGATTTGGGATCCCAAATTTAATTCCACATGTATTAGTATGTGAAAGCATGCATGTGGTTTTTATCCATTTTTTGGTGGCAAAACAAAAAAAAATCACAAAATACTCTTGAAAACGCTTTTAGATAGTCACATTCCTCCATTTTATGCTGTTTTTACTATAAAACATTTTTGATCAAAATCTTATAGTATTGCTTTAATTGGTGATTAGATCAGTTTAATTAACAGGTATGTTTATGTTTTTTATCAATTTGTTATTTAAGTGATTATGTAACTCCTTAGCTTAAAGGGACTAGCCTAGATTCCACTTAGAATTAAAAACTTATGGAAATGCTTTAAATAAAGCTGAAAAGTGTAGTAAAATCCAAAAAATGTACAAAAATGTACACAGAAATGGCTCAAATTGACAGCGAATTGATTTGCAATATATCTATATGTGATGGTGGTGTGACTATCCAGTGTTTTCTAAATCATAAATTTGTACCTCAGATGGATTTACCAGATAAAAGATTAAATGAAGCTCTTGGAGATAAGTTAATACATATCAAAAGAGAAACAATTTCATCAAAAATAATTTTGTTTACCCATCACAGGTGTAGAAACAAGATCTTTTTAAGAAATGGAATCTAGAAACACTTTTTCAACCATTTTTCGTCGCCAGCGACAAAAATTACAGCTGGTTAATAATTTCATTTTTCTCCTCTGTTACATAAATTCAGCGGAAACTACTGGTAGGATATGTTAGTATAATCATGTACTATCGATACATGTGAAAAAAATATATAGTCAGAAAATCAGCGGACAGGATCTAGGGCAGTCCCTTTAATTAAAGGAGATTGGTCTGATTTTCAAAATTAAGTTTTCAGTGTCATGAAAGATGACCATCAAAGAGATTTAAATTTCAAATTTCAGCCGAATGGGTCAGAATTATTGAGAATTTAGTATTTTAGAGCCGCCTGTACATTATTATGTTAAATTAATTATTGTTACCATAATTAGACATATTTCCATATATAACTCCAAAACCGAACATAACTTAGCCGTGAAATTCCACATGGATTACAAGAAAAATATGTGCAAATATATCAATCCAAGTTGAAGCAATTGGATCACGCCCCTTAAGGGTAAAGCCAATTGCCTTTAGTGCTCATTTTCAGAAACGTGTTCTGACACTCAGCAACTGATAATTTAATACATACATAACAGTATCTAGGAGTGGATATACTTGCTGAACAAGACTGTAACCGGAATCAATTTGGGACTAAAATGTTTTTTTTTTTTTTTTTATTTTGCTTAAATTTAGGTAAAATTTGGAACTATTTTACTTTCCAGAAACTATCTAGGAATGCATTTCTTAAATTTTGATTATTGGGGATAATGTTAAAAATAGGCCAAAATTTGTCAAAAATTGATTTTTTAGGTTTAAAAAGATTTTGGGTTCTTAAAAGAACATGTAATTATTGAGCTGTTTTGGGCAATGTTTTATTTTTTGAGATAGTGCTGAAAATGGACCCAAAATGTCAAAAGCAAGATTTTTTTGTAAAATGTTACTATTTTTGACCCTTTAAAAAAAAATCAACAATTGAAATGAAAATCAACCATTTGATAAATGGCACAGGTCTTGCAAAAACTTCAAAACAGATGAAACTTTTGGTAAAATGTTGCAATTTTTGACCTTTTTGGGTCAATATTTCAAAAATTAGGACAAAAAAAACCCACAGAAATGTTATTACTGTAAATTGGGTAAATACTTTAAATTGTGTAGGAAATGATATGTCCACATTTTGGTGTCCTTGTTTGCGATTACAGGTGGGTGTGTGTTTAACTTGGCTAAACTCTACATGTATATGAGTGGTGCTGTGGCAAAATGAGCGGAAAGCCGCGATTTTAACTTTTTAATAAATGGCTGCATAAGTAAAAATATGGTGAAAAGATTAAATTTCGTTTTTTTACATAAAACACATTAATGCATAATTGTTTACCTATCCCTCGCGCTTTAAAGGTCAATTATGCCGGGAAGTGCAATTATTCACAGGTAATTGATCGCGCTTTGCTATTATACAATATGGTAAACAGTAACTAAATCAATTTACGACAATTTTTTACTGCCAGATTTTGAGTGGACTGCCTTGTATTCGCCCTCTTAATGAAAATTATATGTCATAAACTCAATTTTGAAAATCTCGACTTTCCATTCATTTTGCCAGAGCACCACTCATATTATTTGCATGCTGGTGTCCTAGTTTTGGTCATTTTTGATTGCTATTATATTATAGGACCGCACCACAATTTTTATTGAGGTACCAAATATTGGATAGGCTAAATCAACATAGATTAAATAAAGGAAACTTGACTAGAGGAGGGGGGGGGGGTACTTAGCACATCATGGAAATAGTAGATTCGTAATCTACTATTTCCATGGTAAAAGTATCCTTCAGTTATCAAAGTACACATAAAGGATCCACTTTTTTTGATGTTATTTTGTTTCTGTTCTTATGTATTTTTATGTATTTTTATATGGAAATAAAGAATCTGAATCTGAATCATGTTCGATCAGATATCATTTTGTTGGATGTAGGCCTTATTTGATATTTCTGTATTCCTGAAGTTCTTGGCTTAAATCATTTCCTTGTCCTTATTTTGAAATAGGAATTAAATGTGTACTAGCTGTTTAAAATGAAAGTCATTTTCACTATTGACTCTCTGTTTTTTTTTAATCTTTTGTACCAAGGACCATGCATATAGGGACCTTAGTACTTTTATTATCAGAATTAATGAAAACAATTAAAAAACAAATCAATGAAATCATTAGAAGAATCAAATCCCACCCTACCCATACTGTATTAAATAACACCCAGTATCAAAAATCACAATACTACCCAAATATTTAAAAAAATACATTTCAAATTAGTTTGGATGTTAAAAGGTATGGGCCTTATTTTCAAATGATGTTTAACTCTAATCAGTGTTTAAATCACAATTTAAACGATGATTAAAATAAACGTAATTCTCAAAGAGTAACTAGAGTAACTAAAGAGTTACTAAATACAATCACTGTTTAAATTCTAACCATATGTCGTTAAAACTTCTCTAAAATGCATTTAAAACTAGGTTTGGGGTAGTTTAACGGGTGTTTAGATAAAATCAGATTTTAACTAAACACATTTTAGCTTAACCATCATTTTAGCTAAACATTGTTCAAGAATACGGCCCATATTGTTTATAAATCCCTATATATTGAATCTTTGAATCAGTTTGGCTAAAGATAATCCCTACAGCGTGGCCGAGCGGTTAGAGCACGGGTCTCGTAATACAGAGGTTGCGGGTTCGAGCCCCGGGCCAGGCGGTTTACGTCTCCTTGTTTCCTTGGGCAAGAAACTTTACTCTAATTGCTCCGTGGTTTGGATAGTCACGTTAAGCCATTGGTCCCCTGTGCGAATGCTCCTTCTTGGGGCGCTGCACACAGTGTATACCTGGTGAGTCTACAATTGCCATATTTCTGTTGGTATTGGTAAGTCCATCTTGATGGGCTAGTTGTTGGTGGAAAAACGTAACTCGGAACGAGAGAAAGCATGTATGGCATCATGGGATTCTTGCATAATGAATATTCAATACAGCTGTCAGCCATCTGACATGCTGATATTGAATGGAACGCCCTAGAATTGTAGTATTGCTGTAAATCGTATTGCTTGTTTCAAGTCTAAAATAGCATCAAGGATGCGCTAAATGGAATAACATTTGATTCATACCTGGGTCGCATAAGCCGCAATGCTGCAACGCTGGTATGACAATGGTTAATGCTTGCAATGACCGGTCAGACGCCAGTGGTTATGGGACCATAACTGAAGACATTGTACAGGGTGTGCCAATAAAAACGCAAGATTGGAAAACAAAAATATTTAAAATATAAGCAGGCACTTTTTCCTCATCAAATCATCAATGGTATCAAAATAGAGCTTCTCCCCTTCCTTATGGCCTTTAATTCATCCAATTTAGATATTCCTGTCCGGAGATACAGCATTTTAAAAATGGAGCACAAATTTCAATCTGGTCCGATTTGTGATCATCCGATGAAGTATGTTAACCCAAGTTGATAGCCTTTTAAAACTGATATTAAACCATTAAACTAATTTTACAATTATTTGTGGCTCAAAGATATTATTGGTCAATTATTTTAATTGAAAACAGCACAGGTGATTGATTTGAAGAAAGAATTATAATCAATTATGACATTTAGTTTTAGCAGTCTCAACTTTGTTGGTTTTAGCTGTGGTACTTCAGTCAGTGTCAGCTCTAAAATAAAACAAAAACATTAAGGGCTTTCGTATTCAACTCTTATCATAAAAATCGTTAGATAAAATGCGAGACTCGGAGGCAGTAGCTGCAATTTTAATTTTGATGCAAAATGATTGCGTATCAAGATAAATGTTAAAATCAAGGTCTACTTCATGTCAGATATTCAGAAACAGACTTAAACATTCTGATTTTGGGAAACTTGATATAACACTGAAAAAAAACCAAGTAAGTGGCAGAAGTTTTCATCTGGAGATGAAGTAACTTGTCATTAAATATTTGATTGCCACCTACTTTTGGTTATTGATCATGGGGTTCAGATAATGAAATCGGACCAACCCTATTTTTAAGAGCTTCACAGAGCTTGTTATAACTTCATAATTAAAGGTTCAAATTTTACGAAACAAAAATCTATTTTAAAGCTGAGATTATGTACAATAACATTTGATAATTGTTATTATTACATGTTGCCTAATTCTCTCAGAAAAAAATCACAAAAAATCTTGCGTTTTTATTGGCACACACTGTATATAAGCTGCAAGCTAGGTTTTAACTCAGAATTAAATTCTTGCGGCATGCTTCCGGCGTCTCAATAGCTCACAAACACTGGTCGGTCACCACTCGGTTGGTCCGATTGGCTGAATTGACGCCGTTAACACATCGTAACGTCGCCGCAAATTAAGGTTATGTGACCATCAATTGTTAATTAAAGTAGCAATACAGACTTTCTATTCTGTTTAATATGTTGCCTATTTGTCTTATCCATATTGGGCCTATCTGATTTATTTAATTTATTTTTCGCCAATTGTGATTGATATTGTTCATTTTTTGGATGAAATATGTACATTTTCAATATAATGTTGGTGTCATTTTGTCTCATGTGAAAATCAAACCAATAACAAGGCTTTATACAAGCTAGCACATACCGGTACCATCATCGTATTTGGTTCATTATATGTTTGTTCATTTTGTAGCTTTTGTCAATATTATAGTAAATACAACCAAATATTAATTTTTATCTTATGTTTACCTGGTGTAAACTTGCACCAAAAGATACCAGCAGGCCTATATGGATCTTGTTTGGATAATTTAAGATAAAAGTGTCAATGCATAGCTAGTAATTTTTCAGAGTAATTTCTAAACAAAAACAATGCAATTAGTAGGCCGCGCAGTTTAATCAGGCCGAATATTGTAAACTTGCAATAAGCGTATATAATCGTAACTAGTCATATACATGTCTAATTTCTGTCTCAAGTGATTTATTACAATGATCAATTAATACTGCACTCGTTTATTACAATTCATCATCAACTAAATGTTAAAGGAGCATGGTCCGATTGCCTCAACTTTTTTGAGATTTTGATACAAAATTTTGCTCGTATTTTACTCATAAACCAAGTGAAATTTCACAGCTGAGTTATGTTCTGTTTTGGAGATATATATGAAAATGTGTCTAATTATGGTAACCATAATTAATTTTACACAGTAACAAATAAAAGCGGCTCTGAAATACAAAATTGCCCACAAAATCAAAACGATTTGATTGATTCAGCTGAAATTTGAAAATTAGATCTCTTGAGTGGTCTTCTTTCATACAACTTTGAAAACTAAATTT
>JXSR01S009902.1:64060-74380 GCA_000969725.1 Ophiothrix spiculata
ATCTTGGCAATTATTTTAATCTTTAAACACCTGCATGTCTCGATCCCACCAGTGAGCACCATTATCACAGATCTTTAAAAACGTTTTTAAAGATCTGTGCCATTATCAACAACAAACTCGTTAATATAATGTTTATGCTAGGTTTGTGGCCGTTTAAAAGTGAAATTTTCCCATTTTTCGGTCACAAACATTACTTTGGAATCACCCTATAGGTTTCCAGTAAGCCTTTAACATATTTGTGTAGGCTTTGCTATAATCGATGACGTCAGTCTGCCTGCGAGTGTCTCCAAGGGTGAGTACAACATTCTAAATGATGAGTCACTTGTTTAACTTTCTGAGCATCATTATTCATGTATTTGATTCATCCTTTTTAACATATCTACGCTTTATCATATTTATATTCTATGCTCTCATGAGATGGGTAACTTGGATATGCCATGGACAACTTGTATATTAAAACTGTCTTTTCTTCGTTTGACTGTATTTGTTTGATGTTAAAGTTATTTTTTTTATTTTAAAAACATTTTTTTTTCAAATAATGTTTAAACTGCATTCAGAGAATGTCAATAAGCTTTGGGCAGTTTAATAAAAATATAACAAGTGGTTAATATTTCAAATTCATCTGAATAGTAAAAATTTGGTGTCAAATTAAACTTAAAAGGATGTCAAGACTTGAAAAGATCACTCTTTAAAGGTGTAGGTTCCGATCACATTCTCATCCCCCAGGGCTCAACCGGAAGTAGTATATTTTTTGATGCCAAATGAAAGCCCATATTTTTCTGATTATGAATCAAAAATTTCACCTCCAAATTCATTATAGTTACGGAGATACAGCACAAAATGTAAAGTTAATTGGTATACCTATTTTCCCAATTCTTTTGTATTTACATAACAGCCTCATCCCCAGGGTTACATACTTTCTTTTGACTCTCAAAAGAAAACAATGTTCAAGCCAAATGTGAAACCTTTCACAATGCAGTTCAGAGGTCAGGGTCAATCAGTTAAAATTAAATTATACCATCCAAAAATAGGAACCTACACCTTTAAATTGGCGTGAAAATAATTGGGCTGCAGATTTAAACAATACCAGGGAGAAGATGGATATGGGAATTCTTGGTATAGGATTATTGTATTGGTTATTCTTCATCGATGTAAACGTTTGAAATCCCTAACAGTCAAGTTTTACGTTTCTGACGGTAAAATGAAACAGAGAGGAGATAATTATTTGAAACAATCCAAATATTCATCAATTGAGAGGATATGCATGCCATATAAATAAATACAGCATAGCTCATCTCCTCTACCTCAGGCCACGTATTTATTGAACACCCCTCGTATTCTAATGAAATTCTAACTGACGTATGACATTTTTGTTTTTTGCTTTATAATCTCCGCATCATCGTTTTGTCACTTTTCTGATACCTTTAGCGGCAATTTTTAATTTTAAAATAGCTTCATCTGTACTTTGTACATTTCAAATATTTTAACTCTTAGTACAGATATCTGCATCAAAGGCTGTCTTTGTAAATTGATCATATATGCGATATCTTCAAAGTCTTTCATGACAGAAACACTATCTAAAATGGTAAACGTTCTCTTTAATTGGCAAAGGATACAATCAATACAAACAATATCAAGTTGAAAGTGATACGGACTTTCATCAATTACTGACCCTTTTTCACCAGTGTGGTGAATATATGCCTACCATAGTTTATGTTTCATTCATGTTAGATACATTAAAATTGAAAGCAGATACAGCATTGGAATTGAATAACAAGTATCAGCTTTTATCAGAATGATATACCAGGTTTTTTATGTTACAAGTAATGTTAAGTAATACTTCTTTTTCTTTCCATATTTAATAATTTTCTCTGATCTTACGCAAAGTTTCGTGCTATTTAAACATAAAACTTTTTTTGCATCAACAGAACTGAAAACTAAAAAAAAATCATACATCAATCACCATTCACGAAGATTGTTGATGTGGAAAGACACATGGGTTACTTAGAAGATAGTTGATCTTTGTTTAAGGAGTGACACCCGTAAATAACCCAATAATTGATATTGGTACTACCTAAACCGTCAACAAGTATGAATCAGTTTTGACTTTACCTACCTTAAAAGGGCAATTCATGTGATCCAGTCTCTTTCATTCCCAAGGTAGCCTCTATCAAAATTCAGATTGTTTGCTTATATGAATTCTTGACTGAATTATGTTACTTGTCCGAATAAGTTTAAATTTCGAAAAAAAAGTGTCATTTTCTAATAAACCAAAGCCTAAAAGAGTGTAAAGCTCCAAAAATCAATGCATTCATCGGAATCAACATGATCAAGTGAAATAATTAATATGTATTAATGTTATGCTCATCTTTTATCTAGATAAAACAGATGATTTTAGAATCAAATCATATCCATGAATTGCACCTTTAAAAGCTCTTATTCAACTTCTACATACTAATGTACATCAGATATCGCAGCAAAGTTAAGTCTATCGTTATGTAATAACAGATTTCCCACCATATTCTATAAATAAACTCATTGTATAATCCCCGTGGGTATAGCTGAAACGCGTTTAATCAAAATCTTGTCCTTTCAGAGTGGTCATCGTGCTGGCTTTAGGGAAATCTGTGTTCTTTATATCGTGTCAATCAAGCAAGTGTTATTGATCATATTGTTTCCCTGACTATACACTACAGTGTAATGATGAGTTAAGCTATAAGTATGCATACAAAGTTACAAAATCAAATAAAAAAAAAATCTAACAAATGTATATTTTGTAATATTTGTAAAAAAATAAGCCTTAAAATACTCCCGATCACACATTAACAAAAGTGCAAATCCATAATAAAAATACTCGAGTAAATAAGATTTCAATGATGATAGCCAAAGTTTAACATTTCGATTATTGCTATTATTTAACAATGATTTCACAAGAGATAAGTATATTACGTTCTTATTCTGTGTGTATTTTTGTGTTGTGAATTAGACTGATTTTAGCTACGGTTCCACGAGATTGTCTTATTAGAAAACGATGTTACACACAAACATCTGAAGCTGGAGACGGATGAATGTCGATATTTGTCTCTTTTGGAAAAATAGTTGGGAAGGGAGGGGGTACAGAGATGAGATGACTGCATGCGTATCCCATCATACATTGCTTTCTATGGGATTGTTTGTATAGGAAAATATGTGTGTATAGTTAGTGATGACATGACCCTAAATGAAAAGCTGTTGTTGTAATCCTGCATTTTCAGCATACTCACATATGACTGTACAAAATTTGCCTTAGGAAGCAGTGCATGATGGGATACACACGATACTTGTCCAGTACACCATAAAATGTTTTTCATATCAAATTAAGAGTAGCTTACGACTTGCTTCTTCCATATTCATAAACAATTAAATATAGATGTAGGCCTTATACAAAAAACTAATCTAGGTCAAATTATATTTGGTTAATCTTTTATTCTATCGATGACCTTTGCACAAGTTTTAAGACTGTTTTGACATGTAAATAAATAAATTGTATAGCCAATTGTCTTCTGTATTCTGCTCTGAAATAAGCACATGCTCTACGTGAATACAATATTTTCTTAACATTTATTTTCAAAAACCACTTAATGACAGGTCTTGACTTACAGTATAGTTACTTTACTTTTACAGTATGAAGTTACTTTACTTTTAAAGAATAGCATCTGAAGCAACCGAGTCGGAGGCCTTTGTAATCAGATGTAAGGATTTTGTATAGAATGAAAAAAACAATTGTGGATTTCTTTTGTCTGCAACGAGAACATTCCCTGAGGTTTCGGAAATGATTTTGCCAGAACATTAACAAGTCGTGCGAAATTCTCAAACCTTTTCTTCCATGATCATGATGATTACCTTATAGAATCTGGATGATTATTCTTCAAGTCCTTAAGCACTTAAGTAAGCTCATAATCAGGTTGTACGGGATGTGTTATACTAGTACTGCAGTAGTCTACAGCATGTAGAGGCTTTTGTTTTTATAAATTCCCTGAAACTTGCTTTACTCTGTCTTGTGAATACCCATGTACAGAGTGTCTAAATAATTATGATAGTGCAGATGTATAAAGTGTTATTTTATGTAGCTGTAACTCCGTATACATACTGCACCAGTCAACCTCTTATATATGTTCCTGTGAACCCGAAGAAGGAAAGTATACTTTCCGAAAGCTTGTGCAGACCGTTTATTAATCGTCTTCTTTGTTGATTATCCTTTTTATATTAATTGCTGTTTGGTGAGTTTGTTATTTTTTGTTTGTGCATACATTTGGCCTTCAAAGTTATTTATAAATTTTTTTCTAGACATTAGGCTTATGTTGTTATCCTTCCCACATTAAGTTTTCTTACTTTGTGTTTCTTTAATTATATATAATTGTACTCTAAGTAACCTTCTGTATCAAATTTGATCCTTGATGTGTTTTGTACCTTGTCCATTGTATCTACTTTATATTTTATATTTTCATGCTATCATTGTTAATCCATTTTGCAACGTACGTTAGGATCATCTTTAATTCTTTTTGCAACGCACGTTATATTTAAAAGTTTAGAGAAATAAAGACATTTTATAGGTCAATAATATTTGGTTAATCTTTCTTTCCATAGATAACATTTCCTCAGGTTTCTGAAATGTGTCAACAGAACTACAGCAAATACTGGAATTGTTATTGTAGTGTTCCAAATACAAAGATCTTTACTTTCCCGAAAAGCTTTTATGAATATGGGCCCTGTACACCATAAATGTGTTTGATCTCAAATTAAAAGTAACTTACGACTTGCTTCCTCCATATTGATCAAAAACCAAAAGAGTAGCTTATGACCTGCCTCTTCCATATTCATAAACAATTAAATATAGATGTAGGCCTTATTCCAAAAAACTAATCTGGGTCAAATATTATTTGGTTAATCTGTTTTTCTATCGATGACATTTGCTCAGGTTTCAAGATTGTTTTGACATGTAAATTAATAAATTGTGTAGCCAATTATCTTCTGTATTCTGCTCTGAAATAAGCACATGCTGTACGTGAATCACAATATTTTCTTAACATATTTTCACGAAATCTACTTAATGATATCTGTCCTACAGTTTAAAGTTCCTTCACTTTTAAAGAATAACATTTGAAGCAACCGAGTCGAATGTCTTTATAATCATATGTAAGGATTTTGTAAAGCAATGAAAACAACAATTGTGGGTTTCTTTTGTTTGCAACGAGAACATTCCCTCGGGTTACAGAAATGATTTTGCCAAAACATTAACAAGTCGTGTCAATTAGAAATTCTCGAACCTTTGCTTTCATGATCATGATGATTACCTTAGAGAATTTCGATGATTATTCTTCCCGCCCTTAAGCATGTTAAACATTTGAGTAAGCTCATAATCATGTTGTCCGGGCTGTGGTATACTAGCACTGTAAACAGTGTATTTTTTCAAAATAGACTTTTAAAAGTCCAGAATTATTTACGTTCTGGGTGTTTTTGCATTTGGTCTTTGATCTTAGTATGAAATTCATACTAGCGTACAGAACACGGTATATGAAATAAGTATGCATTTATACTAGCATGCAAGCACGGCGTGGGTGAAGTGTTTAAAGTTAAAGGTTTAGATGAATTGATTCCATTGAGTTCAGTGTATGGTCTATGGATTAGTTAGGCCTATTGTGTGAAACGTTTGCATTGTATTCTAAGCAAGTAAAGACACGCACATATAGGTTTTTAGTTATGGCAACATCGCGGGTTTGCAACATGCGTATCACCTATTTATGCGTTCCAGGAAATCTTATGCGTACGAATTCCTAAGCAGATAATTTGTGCACAGTATGGTTGGTATTAGCTGACCTTTTGCAATATATTCGCCGTTGTTAAGGAAGGTTACTAGGTTAAGAAACCAAATCCACTTGAAGAAATTAACATGACAAAGAGCAAACTGTTTGAATACTCTCCATCATGTCCATATTGCATTTTCTTAAAGTTAAACATTACTTTACGTATCTGCGAGGCATTCGAGGCAGTACAAGACAAGCAAGCACAAACAATCGCTTTTTGATTAAGGTAAGCCTTTTTTTTTTTTTTTTTTTTAAGTCCGCAACTACTTTTGAACCAGTAACACTTTGGCATAGGCGAAAAAACCATATCTGTGAATTTTTGTTCAATGTTGAATCAATAGGAAAAGAAAAAAAGCGTTCCTTTCTATGAGAAATCGCCAATTTTTGATTATATTACGGCAAAAAAATTAAGTTTTATTTTGAAATTCCATGCGTCAGTTAACCGTGTCTTTCTGCAAAAGAACTGTCCCGACACGACCCATCACTCTACCAACCCCCCCAAAAAAAAAGGCAAAAACCCGAAAAAAAATCCCAACAACCCCCCCCCCCCCTTGTACTAACAAGACAACGCACAAATAGTCGGTGAAATCTTAACCGATAGACCTAAGGTTAAGCGCTCCGTGCCGTGTTTGCATACTTATCTAATAGACCGCACACTGCTCAGTAGTATGAATTCATCCTTAACCCATTGACCAAAAACAAAAACACCCGAAATGTCTAAAAAGCTGGACTTTATAAAAGTCCACTTTGAAAAAATACACTGTTTGTAGTAGTCTAAAGCATGCAATGGCTTTTGTTTTTATAACTTCCATGAAGTTTACTTTACTCTGTCTTGTTACCCATATATATACACAGAGTTTCTAAATAATCATGATAGTGCAGATGTATCAAGTGTTATTTTATGTAGATTTAACTCCGTATACATACTGTACAAGTTAACCTCTTATAAGCTCTTATTGTCTTTTATTTCCTTGACATTTGAAAGGTACTTAAAACATTAATTTTCTCGCTTCATTTGATCTGAAACAGGTTTAGATGCTACTTAGGACTTCATTAGCATCCAGAGCAAGGTTAAGAGCAATAAGAATCCTAGGACTAAAGCAAGTAGAATTTTCCATATGTTTTGTTTACTGGTTTGACATGCTAAAAATTACAAATACAGAGGTAAAGCACTGAAAACCTAAACTTGACGGCCCAACTAGGTAAAAGCTAGTCCAGCTGGTGCCCACGTGGACGAGCGTTTACCTAGTCAAGCTAGATTGACTATAGTTTTAGGCTAGTCGCTCGACTAGCTTTTTTGCCAAGTCGGTCTTGCTCGTCGACCCAGCTCGACTAGTTTAAACTAGTCGCTCGACTACTTTTTGGACTAGGTAAAAGCTAGTCCAGCTGGTGCCCACCTGGACGAGCTTTTACCTAGTCAAGCTAGATTGACTTGTTTTAGACTAGTCGCTCGACTAGCTTTTGCCTAGTCGGTCACGCTCGTCGACCCAGCTCGATTAGTTTAAACTAGTCGCTCGACTAGTTTTTGACTTGGTAAAAACCTAGCTTTTGCCCAGTCGGTCTTAATTGCTCGTCAACCAAGCTCTAGTTATAATAAACAACCAGCATTAAGCTTACCATGGACGGTCGGTGACACATGTGTAGTATGGGTAGACGCTACATCCTCAAATCCATACGTATATGGATATATGAAGTACAGAATTAAGTATAAAATTCAAAAAAGATCAGCAAAGAAGAGTGACCTCACTCAGCACTCAGTGCAGTAACAACTGACTTGGCGGGTTCTATACAGATGTCGATTGTAAGAATTCAAAAATAAGCTTTTCCAAGGTGAAAGGAATGACCTTTGACGTGACGTGTTTTTGCAATGTGGCTTGACTAGTTTGAAATAGTCAATCCACCAATCCAGCCAGACAACTTTTCTCCAGAATCGTTGCGAAACTAGTTTAGCACTAATTTTAAGCTTGTCGATCATGCTTGATTAGTTTTCTTGTTAAGTTTAGTTGACTAGTTTCTGATTTTTGAAACCAGTTCAGCTTGCTCGAATAGTTTGGCTATCTGCTCGACTAGAATAAACTAGTGAAGCATGCTTGACAGGGTAGACCGACTAGTTTAGCAGCAAAGCATTCGCTGTCTATTAGTTCAATTACAATATTTTTCGGTATTTTGAATGAAAGCGATGTATTACTTAATTCTTCACAGTTACCAATAAAATTATGCTTAACTCTTTTATATATAATAGAACATGATGTTTGACAATTACATGTGTTTGACTAACTATTGTTGGCACGGTATCATAAATCCATTTTGCAACTCACGTTAAGAATACATTCCGCTGGCTTTCGATGCTGTTTACTTTATAATAATAAACATTGATAACGTTTTAAAATTTCTCATTGCATTAGCTTTTTAGAAGAGAATTTGTTAATTTTGTGCAATGAATTATCAGGTTAATCAGAATTGTCATCATTGATACAGATAATTTGAGAAGAATGTAGACCTGAAATGTAATCTTAGTGCAGCGCGATGTCACATATTTTTCTTGTCATTACATTCCTTGCCCAGGCACCAATAGTGATAAGACTGACTTATATGAAATTCAAATCTTATTACCCTGCCAATGGCTTTGTCAAGGTTCTGTATCTCACGTGTTTCTTTCTGCTTCTTTCTTCTTCTTCTGACAACACTTTGATGTCTCATATATCTAGCATACAATGACCGATTTCAACTAAACTTGAGTGAATGGACCAGGGTCACCTCCCATTTATGTCACCTGACCCCTGACTCCTCAAAGGTCAAGTAAGGGTCACGGGGTCAAAAACTTGATTTTCACGAATAAAGTTTCAACTTATTATTAGTTATTGTCATGCAACTTGGAAACATGAATTGTCTTGACATTGTCCACAAAAGTTATGGGGTGACAAAAATGTGTGAGGTCAAATGGGGTCACAGGGGTCAAATAAAAAAGGTCAAATTTTCAACTTTGTTCAATTTCAACTATTGAGGGGTCAAATTGTTCGTTTTGGACCAACGATCAAAACGATCCATGGTGACCCCATCGTCCGACCCTTCCTTAGGGGTCAAAGGTCAAAAGAAAGGTCAATGGAAAGGTAAAATTTTCAACTTTGTCCGATTTCAACGTTTAAGATGTCAAATTGTTCGTCCTGGACCAACGATCAAAAGTGTCAATGGTGACTTCATCACCCGACCTTTCCCTGGTGGTCAAAGGTCAAAAGAAAGGTCAAATTCTCAACTTTGTCCAATTTCCAAAGTTAAGGTGTCAAATTGTTTGTCTTAGACCAACGATCAAAAGTGTCCATGGTGACCACATAGTCCGACCCTTCCCTGGGGGTCAAAGGTCAATTGAAAGGTCAAATTCTCAACCTTGTCCAATTTCCAAAGTTAAGGTGTCAAATTGTTTGTTTTGGACCAGCAATCAAAAATGTCAATGGTGACCCCGTCATCCGACCTTTTCCTGGAGGTCAAAGGTCAAAAGAAAGGTCAAATTTTCAACCTTGTCCAATTTCAAAGGTTAACGTGTCAAATCATTCGTCTTAGACCAGCCATCGAAAGTGTCAATGGTGACCCCGTAGTCCGACCTTTCCTTAGGGGCCAAAGATCAAAAGAAAGGTCATTTTTTTTTAAATTTTCATTTTATTTGATTTCACCTTCCTTGTCAACATAAACACATTTTAAAAATTATAGGGCTTCAACACGGGATCAAAGGTCTAATTTTCTAATTTCCAAGTACAAGTTGACATATTTATTACACACATAAAAATGGAAATTTGCAGGGTCTCTGTCACTTCAATTCTAGTTATCATTGTGATTATTTAAGTGATGTTGCAAATAAGGTATTGGGTTTATTTTGTTATTACCGAAATTTGGTAAGAGAATTACCAATGCAACTTAAGATAATTTATCCTTTGGCTTTTATACTTGACTTTCCTCATCGCTTCTTCAGAGAAGAAAGTCTTTATTCTGTGCAAGGAAAAACCAAGATATCCGATTAAACATTTTCCCTACAAGTGCCTCATTTGATCCAAATGAAAAGAAAACCGTCGCGAAAATTGTTTAATTTTTCTTAAATACTAACCAACATTATCATGTGTTTGGTTGGTTGGTGATATGCACAATTTCTTTTTATCAGATATTCTCGAAATTCTGGCAGAAAATGGTGAAGGTTTATGAATAAATGCAAACAATCAACCCTTTGATCCCCGCGTGTAACATAAGTTGTCTCAGTTTCATCACCGAATGACATTTAAGAGTTTAGAGAAATAAAACATTTTCTAGTGCAATAATATTTGGTTAATCTTGTTTCCATAGGTAACATTTGCTCGTGTTTCTGAACTGTGTCGACAGAAGAATATCAAATACTGGAATTGTTATTGTAGTGTACCAAATACAAAGAGCTTTCAATTATCTTTACTTTCCAAATATCTTGAGGGAATGTTGTTGGTTTTTCTTTAGCTCG